>JAHZNJ010002751.1:0-13353 GCA_027744475.1 Lepidocyrtus cf. sotoi NNG-2020 | reverse complement strand
GTAGGTATAAATAGAATATGTTTTAGCTAGCTACGAATATATTCTGCTGGGAGGAGAAATCATGGGAATTTTAGACGTAGAAAAGGACAAAAACAGGCGAAAATTGGCGTAGGGTTAGAAGTTAGAAGAAGCAAGAAGAAAGTATGTTATTTGTGCGGATAGTGTGGTGGTGGTGGTTGATGGTGTTGGATCTTTGGTGAATTGGAATATGGATATAACTTGGTTGCCTACTTTTACTTAGGCAAACAGTATTATGTCGAGAGAGAAAGGCTCTATGTAATGTGAAGGAACGAAGTACTATTTTAACCTACCACTTTCTAATGTCTTTCAATATTAGGGCTGCTGTCGGATTGGAACTGTTTTATTTAATTATTGATGTAGGGATGTGAACGAATAGAGGCTGATAGGAAGTCTTACTTTAAAAAAGTGAAAGCAGTAAAGGTTTTAAAATTCACTGAAATATCAGACCAGGATATATCCATGTAAGCATCTAATATTTAGAAACAGCAGAAAATCAAATTGAATTACTTTTGCTATCTGGCTCCGACGTAAATATACCAACTCAAAAAGCTGGCTGTAAATATAAAATAAAAGGAAAGAAAAAAAACTTTAGATAGGAAGGAAATCAGTTTAGTTTTATCGTAATACAAGAGCTGATCAACAGCAAGCACAGCACTGGCGTAGCAGCATGGGGGATATAATATTTTGTCTGATATCAGGCTGCTTTTGGTTTTTTCTAATTATTTGTGTGCGATTAATTTGCGATAGAATCCGTAAGTGAAAGTATAGACTTGTACTTGTAGTGTGTAATAATGCTGTTTTGTTAGGATTTTTTCTCAATTCGATGCGGATCTATTGTGTGATCTCCTGCCTACCTGTGCGTGTGTGTCATCCTGCTAGCCGCATAGCGGTAGCGTAGCTCATTACAGCACTCTTTTCTTCGTAGGAGTAAAAATGCATTTTAGAGTAGAGTCACGTCAGGTAGAACGTACGTGTGCAGGAATCTGTTAGGAAAGAAATAATTATATAATCTTATTCTTATCAATAAATGTACAAATGACAAATATTTTTATACGGTCAAGAAAGAAAGAGATACAAAATTCCTCCCTAATAAATAGAAATCAAATTAAAACGCACAGGAAGACCTTCTTAGTATATATAGACGACAAACAATTAAGTCATTCATCCTGAGTATACGTATTCGTTTTTAAAGACCATAATTCCGAGTTTTCCGTCCTGTAGAAAGTGAATGTTTTAGACCAATGCAAAATTAAATTGCAAAATAAAAATAATAAACGAATAAAATAAATGTGGCTTAGGAAGGACTACTACGTTGAGCGCTGTCCTCAGTTAAACAGGAAAGATGCCTGGGGGTGCAGGTGGGAGAAAGAAGCCCTTTAGCGGTAAACAGAAAAAGCAGCAACTTCAATCTAAAAGGGATCAACAGCATTGGAAAGATCAAGGAGACGATGAAGTTGGCTATTCCCGACATGCTCATAAATCCAGTGATGCAGAACGAGTTGGAAACAAATCGAATACGGGTAATTTAATTTATGTGACAAAATAAAATGCACAGTAAAAAACACAGCACAGTTAACTAATGATTTGGTTGAATTTAAGAATATTTTATTTTAATATTTTTAGAAGGAAGAGCACAGCAATTTGCAGCAAGTTCTGACGAAGTAGCTGGATTTGGTAGCAAATTCTTCGAAGTCAAAGAGCAGACTACTAGAACTAGTACTGGCAGATATGCTTTAATGTTCCGAAAGGAAACTAATGAAGAGATCAATAAACAAAGACAACTTGCAAGGAAAGCACTACACCCTGTATTGGAAGAGTACCTGGAATGTAAAATTGAGGATTTCTTCACAACTGAGTTGGATTTTCCAATTAGACCACAGTGGAACTACGATGATTCCCGAGAGCAATTGGAAAGAAATGAACAAAAATACTTTCATGTAAGTTTTATAAACACATTATATCCTAACTTATTTGATTTGATTTATTAATTTTCACATACTTTCCAAAGCATTAATTTGTTTAATGTTTACCTGCAGGAATACCTGAAGCAAATCGATGAAAAGTTTGATAAAACTGACTTAAGCTACTTCGAATTAAATCTTGAAACATGGAGACAACTTTGGAGGGTGCTTGAAATGTCAGATATTATCCTCGTTGTGGTTGATATAAGATATCCTGTAAGTTCAGATCTTTATTCAGGATTGTTGTATTATAAGATGGTAGATGCTCTCGCTCCTGCTCGTTTTTGTATATATATATTGCAATTTGTTTAATTTCAGTCGCTACTTTTTCCACCAAAGCTGTACGATTATGTTTGCAACCAACTCAAAAAACATCTAATCATCGTCTTGAATAAGATTGATTTGTGCCCGGCACCGCTAGTACTGGCTTGGAAAGATTATTTTAAAAACAAGTATCCCGAATTACAAGTCCTGTGTTTTACATCTTATCCATCGTACAATTTGCATGGGAATCAAGAAAGTACTAGTTTGCAGGTCAGGAGATCATTTTGAAGCAGGAAATAAAGCTAGGTTTCATAAGGTTATCAATTCTATCTAAGATATCGATTTCTTACTTTTCTCGTATTTCTAGGGGAGAAGGAGGAGAGGCAAAATGAGAATGGCTGCAGAAGGTGCCTTAGAACTTTATAAAGTTTGCTTAGAGCTTGTGAAAGGAGAAGGTATATGGTTCAAACGATCTAAGGAAATTTTTGTTTTTAAACATTTGTTTAGTGATTAAGTAACTAATTGTTTAGAAATTAATTATTTTTGTAGTGGATCTTACTAGCTGGAAGTCCAAAATTCAGGAGGAAATGAACACTTCTACTGAGGATGACGAGGAAGTAAAAATTGACAACGTTGTTACACAGAAAGTAGATACGGCATTTTATGAATTTAAAAAATATCAAGGTGACACACTCACCATTGGCTGTCTTGGACAACCCAATGTTGGAAAATCATCTTTAATTAATGCATTGATGGGGAAAAAGGTAGATGATTGAATAATAATTTATTTTAATTCGAAAAATTATAATCTGCAAACTAAACGAACTCTTGTCTAGTTTAGTCATTATTATTTGCTCGTCATTTATTTCTTAAATTAATCTTGTTTGTCAAAGGTTGTTAGTGTCTCAAGAACTCCTGGGCACACAAAGCATTTCCAAACGATATTTTTAACTCCGAATGTACGTTTGTGCGACTGTCCTGGTCTCATTTTCCCTTCAAAAATTCCAAAAGCTCTTCAAGTCCTATCGGGAAGCTATCCCATTGCGCAACTGAGGGAGCCGCATTCAACAGTAAAATATCTTGGAGAAAGATTGAATCTTGTTAAAATTCTTAGGATCACTCATCCCGAAGGAGATAAAGTTTGGAGCGCATGTGATATTGCTGATGGTTAGCAAAGCACAATAAAAATAATATATAAATTATTTTAAAACTATAGCAAGCAAATAATTTAAATTAATTTAACCATTGTATTTTTTAAATTTAGGCTGGGCTTTAAAACGAGGTTATTACACAGCTAAAGCCGCTCGCTTGGACACATACCGTGCTGCTAATCATATTTTAAGGTTAGCCTTGGAAGGCCGAATATGCTTATACCTATATCCTCCAGGCTATACTTCTCAGAAAGGTATGAATATTTTATTTTATAAACCAGATATCAAAAGGTACTGATTTAGTAAAGTTGATTTGAGTTTTAAATTTACCTTTGTTATTCAGATATGTGGGCGAAAGATGCAAGAGTGCCTGAAATCTTAACAATTCAAGCCAAGTCACAAACAACATCGAATGCGGAAGATGCATACGTTTCGGGGAGTGACGANCACAAACAACATCGAATGCGGAAGATGCATACGTTTCGGGGAGTGACGATGATGAACCAGCAAACAGTAACAACGAGTCTGCAGAAGAAGCTGAAGGGTCAGAAGTTCGTAAAAATGCGGATAACAGCAGCTCCCAGAAGAATGAGAAGTTCAAAGGCTCCAAGCAGTCAACTAGCAATGCGCCGGTTACGATGAAAAACAAATTTGCAATGCTGTTACAGGATGATGATGATGAAGAAGACAATGAAGATGACGACTGAAACGATCAAAAATAGATTTGCTAGTCACAACCGGAATAAAATATGATGCATCGCAAAGTTTTCCTATTCACTGTATAAGTATTTCAATCGCTAGTTTTCTTTTTCAATTGTTAAGTTGATAAGAACAAACAACTTAATCAAAATGTTACTATTTTCTGAGTACTAATGAAATGAATTAACTGTGAATACCTAATAATATAAAAATGATAAAAATAAAGCAAAAAAACCGTTAATTTATCTAATCTTCCATCTACTTTATCAAACATCAGACTACCAATCCATGCTAATATGGAATCATCGTCTATCCATTTATGAGGTTTTCATTCAAAAAGTTCAGAAGGTGTAAATGTATGGATGCAGCCTAACAAAAACTTGAGTGTTGTCATGTGTATAGAATATTTTTAATTTACTTAGCAACTTTGTGAATTTTTATTGCGATCAGGAATTTTTAGGCGATTCATTATTGTTGCACTCAATTCACTCACGAAACGTACTCTTCAATTAAAAAAATATATGATTTTCATATCTATTCAAATTCAGCAGTTCAAAATCATTGACACTGTTTTTTTATCGAATTCTAAAATATTTCTGTTGACGAATTGAAATGGCGGACCGTGCAAGGCCCAGATACAGAGTTCCAGACGAACTACGAGAAATCCTCTTGGACTTCACAATTGCTTACCTGTTGGAAAGACCCTCCACTGTTGTAGATTTTGGTTTGGGCTTTTTCCAGAGATTGAAAAATGGACGAAGGGGAGAAGCAGGTGCTAGTCAGCAAGGAAGAGCAGGGAGTTATGGACATGATGACAATCTGAACCCGGATGTTCGAGAGGCTTCAGAGCATGGCACGCAACCAGATGACGTGGATATCACAGCACCACCAACAAAGAAGAGTACAGATGGTAGACGAAAATCAGTCTGGGCTGAAGCCTACGACCCAGAAAAAGATGAAAATGATGAGGTGAGAAATGGAGAAATCTGTATTTTTCGGTTCAATCTGCTTTAACATTTAATTATCGTCAAGCTAAAAGTGTAATACTTTCCTGTAGCGCCCTATCCATCCTAAAAGTGACGCTCAAAGAGAAATGCTCACTTCCGTTGCCAAGCATATTCTACTTTTCCGTTCTTTGGACTCGGAGCAGATGGGTGGAGTTGTTGACGCGATGTTTCCAAAAACGGTGCAGGCTGAAGAAGTCATCATCCATCAAGGAGACGACGGAGACAATTTCTATGTGATCGAATCTGGAAAGTATAAAGCTATGGTGGAAACGGACTCCGCTCCAAAAGTTGTCCACACTTACGACGGAACCGGAAGCTTCGGCGAGCTGGCCTTAAAAAACTAGAAAACATCATTCAACTCTTTTCTCCAGAAACAACTCCTTACACATCCAATTCCATTTGTCATCAATCAATAATGAAAGTAGAATCAACGTAGAAAGTATTTTTATTCAATCAATCAGTCTAGCTGTTTCTGTCTGTAATCTGACCATTCGCCGCATTCACAGAAAGCAATTATTTTTTGATTTGCGTACCGCCATTTTTTATGCAAGCATGTCACAAACATTTCTCTCCTTTCTTCATTCTTTGAGTTTTAAAAATCAACCAAAATAAAATTGAATATTTTCTTAACACTAAAACCTACATACCTAACAAGCAATCTACCAATTTGATTTCATGATTAAGAAAGACTAAACCTAATCTATGAATTTTAGAAAATTCGTATTCTTATCGCGTCGCGTCATATCGACATAAAAAAGAAACAAAGCAAAATTACTACATTCCAACTAATGATAATAAGGCATGCATGTACGTATTTTCATTTCATTTTTTGTAACAAGCCAAGAAAAAAACATTCATTTGCTAGCAAAAGCATACAAAATTATCCAAACATGCACATATTTATTATTATGCAATGCACTCATATTGCGGGGCGGCATTACATGCATGATATTCGGCAGTCCCATGTGTTTCTTCTCGTCTTTGACTTTCAATGTTTATGCACGGTCTTCTCAGCTTAAATACTTCTCCACTTCATTCACAAGTTTTTTATTTCGGAAAATTAATTTGGTTGGTATAATTTATAGTTTGCTTTTCAATTGTCAATTAAGTAACAACTAATATTACATTTATTCTTCACTATCCACTGACGAACGACATGATTATGATATCAAATATTTTTATTTATCAATATTAGAGTCACTCGAGTGTTAAGCAATAACAACATCATCATCAGTTTCTTTGTCGTTTTTAAAGGTTGTACATTGTATGAAAAAAGGAAACTAACTGCACTGCAGTAAATTAGGTGTCTAATGGCTGCTGCTAATTTAAATGAGACTGCTACTGCTGCGTTTAGCAGTTCTGATCGAAAACCAACAGCAGTCTTTGATCTGAGAATTCGAGATGATAAAAGTGAAGAGGAAGGAAGGAGTTCATCGGTTTACCGAGCAGCTAATTACGTTACGCCCGGTACAGTAGTGACGAAAGAAATTGGATTTATGAGGTAACATACTCTTAATTGTAATTACTCGATGAATACTTGTAAAATTCTAAGCAATTAGCTGTTGAATTTAATTACATTACAAAATCTTGACATGGATCTTGACAGAGGACATGGAACTTTCGTTAACCCTACGGACCAAAGCCTGATCGCATCAGTTGTTGGAGCCGTGGAACGTGTAAACCGACTGGTCACTGTAAGAGGTATTGGAGGCGTATATTATGGCGAAGTGGGAGATGTCGTTGTTGGAAGAATAACGAAAGTGATGCAGAAACGGTGGAAAGTTGACATAAACAGCAGATTGGATGGGATTTTACTTTTGTCTTCGATTAATTTACCAACTGGAGAATTGGTAATATTATGTATTTTAATTTCAAAAGAGCTTTCATAAATAATTTTGATTTTCAGGTCATTTATCATTTATGGAATTATGAATGTAGTAATTTTAATTTTTGGAAATGTTACATTCTATTTGATTTACAGAGAAGAAGATCTGCAGAAGATGAATTAGGCATGCGAGAAGTTCTTAAAGAAGGCGACGTCATCAGTGCCGAAATTCAAAGTGTTTACAACGATGGAAGCTTGGCATTGCATACCCGTAGTGTCAAATATGGAAAAGTAAGTACAGAAAAAATAGTATAATGATGAAATTTTATGTGAACTACATAGTTGAAAAATTCAGTTAATAATCAGTCATAATTTTCTGATTTTTCTTACTAGCTGGGACCTGGAACATTAGTTAAAGTTCCTTCTTCAATTATCAAGAGACGCAAAAACCACATCCATAATTTGCCATGTGGGGTCAGCGTAATATTAGGAAATAATGGTTACATTTGGATTTCTCCCCTGCCTAATGGCCGAATGCCTGGTACAAATCTAGAAGAAGAGGAGGGCGATGGGAAGAAACAAGTCTTAGAAGAGGTAGTAAAACGAAACGAAAATTAACAAATTAACATTAACAAAATGTCAAAATCATTTTGGTTTTGCACGAAAATGTATTTTTTGATGATTTTTTTGTTTAAATAGATACGCATAACTAAAGCAGACAGATTAGCAGTTGCTCGGCTTAAAAACTGCATCGTAGCGTTGTCAAAATGTTGGCTCCCAGTGTATGATACTAGCCTTATGTATGCGTTTGAAGCATCAACAAAATACGAGGTAAGATAATTTTAACTTTTTACTCACGCTGAATTAAAACCAAATTCTTTATTACTATGTATTAGTTTGTAGCATACCTTAAATTAAAACCATCACCTTACTTATTAATTACTCTGGGTGTGCTTTGCGGTTACATTTCTAATTTAATTTAATTTTCAGTGTGGAGAATTGCTTCGACCGGATGTAGCTCAAGAGATTGGTGAACTTGTCCGACAGCAAATGGCACTGGAAGGAGCTGGCTCATAAATAAATAAAAAAATTTCATATGACACAAATAAATGATTATATGATCGACAATTTTGTTACTTTCCTATTTAAAACTTCTCGTTATGGAATAAAACGGATAAATGTTAAGTCATTTATTATTAGGTAGTTATGTATTTTGTTTGTGTGTGAATTTTTTTCCCTTTATAGAAGAATGCATTGCATTAGTACATTAAATCAAATCTAAAAAATGCTTATAAGAAGTATAAACGCTTGTCAATTTCTTCCTTCACAGCGGACATGTGTGGTATCTGTGGTTTGTTCGGACAAATCTGACTTAAGCTAGCTAATTCGTACTAAAGGCATACGTGCATTTTTGATAATCCGACAAATATTCACTACTTGCCGGATACAAAGTTCATTACATTGTCAACGCTCTTTAGGGGAACAAGTAATCTTAAACTGTTCTGACTTTCATTTCATTTCTGCCAAGTTCTTTTACAGTAATTAAAAAATATACATGATAAAAATTATTTATAAAAGCTGATAATATGGAAGAATAGCGATTTGCTTCTATCGATTTTAAAATGGCAAATATACGACAACTTTGGATAATTGCTTTGATCATAAAAGTTTCACATTCGCAACCCCGAACACAATATTATGGAGGTCCGGACAGTCAGGGCGTGTATAGATCAACCTGGTATTTAAGAGGTAACAACAAGTCGCACGACAGCAACGTGAACATGCTAGTCTTGCTTGATATTGATTATAGTAAATGAAAAATAGTTTTTCTAGAGTCAAATGTTATAGTCGTGCATTTCCGCTGCAAAAAATATCTAAAATGTTCTTTTCTCTCGAAATAAGATCCCCATAGACCCTCAAACTTAGGTGATGGGGGTACAGCAACAGCAACCAACCGCAATCCAAATGGCCGACCTATACAGAGCAATCCGAATTCAACTCCTCCTCCCAAACTCAATGTGAACAAACCCGCTCCTAGCCAATGGATTCGTGGTAGAAGAATGACAGATAAAATGAATCTAATATCTTGGCTGATTGATGGCTGCCTCATAAATGGAGAAAATGGGAATACGTGCGGCAATTCGAAAAAAGATGATGCAGTCTCTGAATTTCAAACTTTTGATGGATTTTACAATAATTTGTTTAGAGTTGACTTAGGAGCTGTTGGTAAATCTCAATTTTTATTTCCCCGAGTGAAAGTAGAGCGTAAGTGCGGTTTTGAATTCTGAATTCTCTGCTGCATTGTTCAATTCATTTTAGACACGCCTTTGTTGAGAAGAGTTGCACCAGTCTACCACGATGGAGTTTACCTTCCAGTCAGAAATCATAGAATCAATCCATTTACTGCCAGCGATGAGCTTATGAAACGGAGCCCAGCCTGTGGAAAGGGCAATGAGGAAGCTTGTGGTTCCAAAACTGGAAAAACTGCCTTTTTAGTGTTTTTCGGACAACAAGTTGTAGAAGAAGTGTTAGACGCACAAAGACCAGGATGTCCGCCAGAATACTTCAACATTGACATAGAAAAGAAGCACCAGCTCAGTAAAACCAATAAGAAAGCGATGCCACTGCTGCGTTCGAGATGGTCACAGACTACTGGGCATTCTCCTGGAAACCCTAGGCAGCAGGTAATTATTGAAAGTAATCAGTGCTGAAATTTGGGGTAGTGTGAGAATTACATACTTCCTTACTGCTTTTATTAGCTCAATGAAATTACTCCTTGGATTGATGGTGGGCTTGTCTACGGGACTGCGAAAGGTTGGTCAGATGTGTTACGGACTTTTCCCAATGGATCTTTAGCGGAACATGGTCTACTGGCTTCTAATGATCCGGAAGGTTTGTTCCCAGTTCGTAACACGCTGAGACTTCCATTGGCTAATCCACCACCACCAGCTTTTCATTCACGTTGGGTACATCGTCACGAGACAGCAAACGTTGATAGATTCTTCGGTATAATTGATGATTTGACAAATAATTACGATCAATTGCAAATGAATAATAATCATATTAATGACATTTATTTTACATTTTTAGTCATTGGGAATCCGCGAGGAAATGAAAATGCATTTTTGCTATCATTTGGAGTTGTACTGTTTCGCTGGCATAACATGATTGCAACGTATCTACACAGAACCCGTAATGGTTGGAGTGGCGAAAGAATTTTCCAGGTTAACTTAAACTGAAACATGAATACATTTTTAAAATCAAACCATTTATTGCAATATGATTTGAATTAAATTTGACTGTAATAGGAGGCTAGAAAATGGGTCATTGCAACATATCAGAGCATTGTTGTTTACAAGTGGCTTCCAGAATGGCTTAGGGAAGAGTTGGACGAATATAAAGGCTACGATCCTAGCATTGATCCGCAAATCGAACAATTTTTCCAAACAGCAGCAATGAGATTCGGTAATTACAATTATGATTCCAAAGTTATATTAGATTCACTTTACTTACGTTTGCAATCCGTGTTTATTCTATTGCGTTCTAATTTGATATGAATTAGGACATACACTTGTGACGCCAGGAGCTTACATGAGGGACTATGCATGTGGTAGCTGCAAACCAGTACCATTTTATGGGCTTGATGACCCTCACAAGACCCCCCAAAAATCTACTTCAGAAGGGGCAGTGCGTACTTGCAATATATTCTGGAGACCACAGGTTGTTGATAAATTAATCTAAATAATCTTACGGTTGTCAAAAGGCTTTTGATTATTTATTATTTTGTCCTCAATTTTTAACATTAGGAACCGTTGGTAATGAGGTTTAATAAATCTGCTAGTTGTGCAAACGAAGATATTGCAAACGACATTACCGATATTGATCGACTACTAATGGTATGTTTTGCTTTCCTTTCCTGTTATTAACACGCAAAAAAGAAAGCGATTAAACAAGATAAGATTTGATTATTGATAGGGAATGGCATCTCAAAGAGCAGAGAGGGAAGACAATATGATTGTTGAAGACCTTCGTGGTAATGTATTTGGGCCTTTAGAATTTTCTCGTAGGGATTTAATGGCAGTGAATATACAACGCGGAAGAGATCATGGTAAAATTTTATTCGGGGCTGATAATGGCTCAAATAAACAATGCCATACCTGATATAACCACCACCAACCACTTTTCCTTTGCAGGAACACCGGATTACAACACAGCTCGAGAGGCATTTGGTTTAGACCGAATCAAAACATGGCAGGAATATAAAAATATGACGAATACTGCCACTCCGGACGAAATTATCCGGAAAATGGAAGAAATTCATAAGATGGAAGGTGTAGAGCCGTGGAGCAATATCGATGTATGGACTGGAGGGATATTGGAAACAACTCATCGACCAGGACCATTATTTCGTGAAATTATTAAAGACCAATTCACTCGAATAAGAAACGCTGACAGGTTTTGGTTCGAGAATAGGAAATGGAAACAACAGTAATCATTTACATTTTAAAATTTCTTGAGTTTGTAGATTTAACCATTTTACAATTGAAATCTTACAAAAATTTTAGACGGTTCACTAAAATCCAAATTGAACGGATAAAGCACCTTGAAGTATTCGACATGATTGTCGGGGTGACTCGTATGAAGCAAGAGGACTTGCAATCAAACCCTTTCCGGTTACCGGAAGAAGGTATACATGCACGTTACACAAGTAATATTAACTATCTATGTTATTAACGACCATTTATTTCTAACGATTCAAAATAATGATAAACATAGATTTTAAGCAAGCATCCCCTAAATGTTTCCCAAGTGGCCACGAGTGGGTTACAAGTACTTGCAAAAACTTTTCAGAAGAAACTGAGAAAGAAACAGGATCCTTCACATGCTATCATTTTCCTCAGGTAAAATTACCCATTTGAATAAAATTAATCGGAAAATCCTTTGTCTGATTGATCAACCTAATTTTGGATTTGAACTTTTAGATGGATTCAAATTCACAAAAAGTTGAAAATTGTACCGAGCCAATGCATTACGATTATTTTTACGGAAGTGAGGTCTCATTTATTGTTACTTACTCTGCTATTGGATTAATCATAATCGGTGGGTAACAAATTTGCTTAAATGCCACTTTACGAAGAACAATTCCAATTGCCAAACCAAACTCTAACATGTAACAACTTCAAACATTTTATATCTGAAGGAATCGCATCACTTGTTCCATTAACTGCATCAATACGTCAACGACAAAAACACAAGGCTCTGATGAAACTTCAAAAACATGTTCGAACTTCATTTAAAATGGCAGGAATGCAAATTAGCCCAACTCTTGGTACTAAAATTCTTACTTTTTCCTACCGAAAATTCTAGAAAAATGTTATTTCTTTACATGATGATGATTTGGTTTGTTAAATGGTTAGCAAGAGAATGGATGGGCCATGGAAAACCGTCCCGAGCAGTGGCCCTTGTCATTCAGAGTGAAAAGAAGTCATTCGAAGTTCGCAATCATGCAGGTACTCTACTGAGGAGCATTGATTTATCCAGGAGGGACTCCCTTGACATTGTTTTGGTCAACGATGGAAAGCATCTGATAATTCTAAACCCTAACGAATACGACTGTGTCTTGGAATTCGGAAGCTCATTCCTAAGAGAATCATTTTACACTTTATTTGTGCAAAAGTTTAGCCCAGTCGTACAAATACATGAGCAACAGGGCGGACTGCGTCAAAGCTTATCCTCAATTATAACAAAAGAGAAGCGGATTTCAAAGCTCGAGCAATTCTTTAAAGTAGTATTTGCTCATGCATTTGCCATCGAACGACCCAAAGGAAAAGAAGAACTTGTAGATGCGAGTATTATCAAAGACGTCATCAAGACTGAATTGACCCAGCCAGAATTTGCGGATGCTTTAGGAATGCAATCGACATCTACTTTTGTAGAAAGGGTACACAATTAAATTTTTTAAATCATGTTTATTTTTTAGGCATTCACTGTCAAACGTAAAATGCATAATTATTTCAAATTCAGATGTTCGCTTTAGTGGACAGAGATCACAATGGTTATATCAGTTTCCGGGAGTTTCTAGATATGCTAATAATCTTTTCGAAAGGAAGTGCGGAAGATAAAATGAGGCTGATGTTTGACATGTATGATATTACAAGATCAGGATGCCTAACCGCTGAAGAGGTAACAACAAATTTAGATTGTTTCCATTTTTCAATGATGTGAGTTTATCATAATTCTTCAACGACCAAACATTGATGTTTGTAAAACATGTACATAGTTCAAAACCATGATAAGATCACTTGTGGAAGCCTCCCGATATGATGTTAATAACGAGGAAGTGGAAACTGCGGTTAAAAGTATGATGGAACAATGCGGTTTGAAGCGAGATGTAAGTTATATGAAGTATTCATATTGTTTCAATT
>JAHZNJ010002750.1:0-17878 GCA_027744475.1 Lepidocyrtus cf. sotoi NNG-2020 | reverse complement strand
GTTTGTTTTTTAAATTGGCAAAGCAAAAGACTCACCGGGCTAGATCCTCGAACCTCTGAAAGAGAACTTCTTCCAGTACTGGGAAAATCTGGAAGTGGGGGTCCGTCATAGTACCGTGGTGGAGGTGGGAGAGAATCAAACGGCGGCTAGTTTTTTAGACCATCGGAAATGAAACAACAACAACAACATTGTATTAGCAAATATTTTTTTTTGCATGCAACAACAAAATCACTTCTTCGCGATGCGATGCGCCATGTATGTCTTGCTTTCTTGTGTCCTAGACTAGCGAGACACTAGAAATTCAATGCGTTTAACACGCTGAGAATTCGAGATCAAATTTCATGTTAATATCTATCAGGTATGCATGAATCCGTTGAGAGAATCCACGACAATTTTATTATTCGTTTCTTCTTCTTCCATAAAAAAATATCTTGCTAAATCGCCGCAAGAGCAAAACGCAATGAATGTCTGGTAACAAACGCACTGCTACCAAGCATTGGTAACTCTCTTCTAAAACAGGTCCAATAACTAATTTTTTGTGTTTGTATTTTTTTTCTTTTTGGCCATTTCAACATTTTTCTTAACCCTATCCACTTGATCAACCCTTGTTTTTTTGTAAGCATTGTCCATTCAAATGTTATGTTATGTATGCCTACTTGAACTCGTTATGTAACCGCAACCCTGTTTCATACACATGCATTGCACATGNCCTACTTGAACTCGTTATGTAACCGCAACCCTGTTTCATACACATGCATTGCACATGTAGTAGTTTGTAGTTTTAGTTTCTTATCATACGATTCAGTTTTCTCTGCAAAAATGATATATTGCATTATATTGGATATGAGGACTGGAGTCGCTAAAATATGGTTTGTTTCGAAATAAAGCAAAGTTTTAAATAATTGGTCCAAATTTCAAACGAAACCAATCCTTTCCATCAAACATCAAATCAAACCATCATCAAGACAATCAAAATTGATTAATTTACCACCTGAAAGTTTGATAAACCAATTTAATATTAGTTTTTTTAGACTCAGCATGGTTTGTGAAATGAATTCCAATTCAGCAATCCCAAATTTAATCCCCAGAAAAGACGAAAAGGAAATTTGATTGTAAGCTTGGGGCAACGTAAGACATTTTGAATTACCAGTGTGACTTGTGACGCAAAAATGCAAAAAATGTAACTTTTAACGTGATTTAAAAACCCAAAAAAAATCTAATAATCCCGTGTCAATATAATTGAGGTCCAATAAGAAATTATCATCATGAAGGTGAAGAAGAGTTTCCGTAGAAAAATATCGAAGGTGTTCCCATCCACTGTCAAGTTCACGAAAAGGCAATGGATGACCTTATTTGTTTTCGCACTTGCTTACCTGTTTTCCGCCTGTGTGACTTCGCTGCAAGCACCATTTTATCCAGCAGAAGTAAAAATTCTTAATTTATAACCGTTATTTTGAACCGTGAGATTAATTACTGGATGTTTAAAACATTTCACTTTCAAATGTGTTTTTATTTTTTATCAGGCACAAAGGAAAGGAGCCACTGCAACCGAATATGGTTTGGTCTTTGGCATTTTCCAGGTAAAGCCATATTTAAGTACCATTTTTATATTCTTTCCCTTATAAAATCGTATGTGATTTGATTTAATTTCATTTTCATTTAAAGCTTGTCTGCTTCCTTGTTGCCCCCATATATGGCAAATACATGAACAAATTTGGAGCTAAGAAGGTCTTCAATTTGGGAATTCTCTTTACCGGTTGCAGTTGTTTCATCTTCGGGTACTTGTCTTGAAGATTGACCCCCTCCTAAACGGTTTAATAGATAGATGGGGACTTTTAATAGAATGGAAACCAATGTTTTAATCTTAATTTCTTTTCAGATTTTTAGACAGAATTCAAGACCATTTTTTCTTCATTTTCTTCTCTTTTCTTATCCGAATTTTTGAAGCGTTGGGAAGGTTAGTCTTATATAAACTTTCTTCTGCTTTTAGACCCTGATCCGACACGTTACATAAAAAATGTTTTTAATTTTTTGTACAGTACGGCGTTTGTGACTGCGGCGTTTACAATCATTGCCGGTGAATTCGAGGATTCAGTAGCTACCACTTTTGTACTATAAATATTATTTTAGAAAATGAAAATATTACTCCAAAATAGAAACGTTATGTTTGATAAATCTTATTTTTCATGGTTTTTTTAGGCGTCACTGGAAACTATGTATGGGCTGGGGCTAATTATCGGCCCTTCGGTTGGAGGTGCACTGTATGAGGTGCGTATTTGCAGAAAAAATGTTTTTAATTTTTTTATATTTAATGTAAAATAATGTTTTTTTCAGTTTGGAGGCTTCATTGCACCGTTCATGTTTGTTGGACTTTGTTTAATTTTCGTATCATTAATTACTCCATGCTTACTTCCGAACGGGAAATCTATGAATGGAGGTGATTGCAAAGACACGGAAGGGTTTGGAATTATGACTATCTTAAAATTACCTGCAGTGCAACTTGCTGCGATTAATATTTGGATGGGAACCAACTCTATTGGTTATCTCAGTGCAACATTGGAGCCGCATTTGCGACAGGTTAATTAAAACCCAAACGATGAATACTTAAGTATTTAATTAGTTACAAAAAAATTACTTTACTTTTTTAAATTCACAGTTTAACTTTTCTGTCCTTCAAATCGGTTTAATCTTCATGTTAACCGGGGCGGCGTATGGTTTGTCTTCCCCAATTTGGGGTAAACTTATGGACAAATGGTGTCATCCTAAATACGTAGTGGTGCACGGAGCTTTGCTAATTATTGCCGCTCATATATTAATAGGACCTGCACCATTCCTCCCATTTGATACGTAAGACGTTATAAGAAAAATCATTCAATTTTAAGCTGAGTTGTTCTAAAATAACTATCTACATTAAAAGTTCAATGTTTCACGTTGCCCCACTTTATAGAAACTTTCCTGTCACTTGCGTTGGCTTAGTTCTACACGGAATTGGTGTTGGAGCATGCCAAGTTTCTGCTTTTATTTTAGCTTTGAGAGAATCTATTGCAAATGGATTTCCCGACAACCTTAATCTTTATAGCGTCGTTTCGGGACTTTGGGCGTCTTTCTTGGCTCTTGGACTCTTCATCGGACCAAGTCTTGGAGGCTTGCTGTTGGACCAAGTTGGATATAGATTGGGATCGCTTTACCCATTTGTAGCGGCAATCGTTGTGGTAGTTTAATTTAGCATCAATAATAAACAATTAAGTAAATCTCTATATTGCCATTAAATTACTTTCATCTTTCACTTTTTTACTCTTTACAGCTCTTTCTGGCTTTATTTTTCATTTTCTGGGAAAGAACAAAGAAAAAAGCAGCACGGAAAACTGTCGGGGATGATTCTGACAGCGAAACCGAAAGATTGCTCCCATTTTACCCAGAGAGAGTTCCACCAATAACCACTTCTTACGAAATAGGAATGGATAAAAGTGATTTAGAAAGACCATCAACGAGTAAACAAAGTTATGGCACGTCGACGCTATCAACGTAACGCCGTTGCTTGTAGTTTAGTGATAAAGTCATACTCGCAATTTAATAAATATAGCAGGGTAAAAAATGAATTGTCAGTTTGTTAAATAGTTTTAAGACTTGAGGACGAAGGTATGCTCAGACAGGGTATGGTATTTACAGAATCAATTAAAGAGTCAAGAAAAATAGGTAAGGATAAGTTTTGTTTTTTATGTTGAGAATGTATGAATTTATTAGTGTCTTACTTGTATTTGAAGCTTAAATAAAATATAAGTTGAATACAGTTATTATTACAATTTAAATGCATTTTTAACAATTGTATCGCTTTCTCTTGATAAGATTAAGACGATACAATTTATTTGTAATAATGATATTCCTTAATTGCTACCGAATTAAAATATATGTACTGAAAATCACTAAGAAGTTACGTTAAATGTTTGTACGGTTACATATTTATTGCACGAGACTATGACGTTAATCAAAGAACAAGCACAATCAATCACAATTAATTAATTAACCAAAAAATACATTTAAACTTCAAACTCCTAACTTAATTAAGCTTTATTGGCTTAATTGGCTATTCAGGATGTACATTTCTAAACAAAACTATGATTAACTGTATTACTTTAATGAAAATATCTTTGGTAATTTGGTAAAATGACTACTTCCAGACTTTAACGACTCCATCAGAGGAGCCACTTAGGATAAAACTTTGATTTGGAGTTGCAACAGTAGATAGGTCCGTGATAACATTGTGATGAGCGTAGCCCATCATTATCGAGTAAGCCATTGCATTCGGAGCTCGAGCAGCGGAGCTTCCTAAACCTCCATCAACGTCTACTTTCTTCATTTGACCTGGGCTGTAGCCTCCTTGTGCGGCACTGCTTACACTGAGATCATGAATTACCTCTACTCCATCTACAAGTCGAAATCTAAATTCTGCATTTTTAGTAAAAGTTGAGCTGGTCAGTTGTTGTTCCAGTTTTTCTGGACTTATCAGCGTAAAAGACTCTGCAGGCTGATCGATATCCCACCAACGGACACAGAAATCACTTCCTGCTGTTATCACTGCATTATGATTCTTAATGAAGGTTATCCCGTGAATTGAGTTTGAGGGCCGGAAAGGAATCGCCGTTTCTGGAGATTTTGATAAAGGCGGGAGCCCACTTGCCCAAAGAGAAACATGTCGATTTCCTGTAACAAAATTACAAAGAATAATATGTAAAATTACTCAATATGGAAACAGTTTCTCAAAAATATTACCAAATCCATTTCCGTTATACGTATTACCTGTTTCCAAATTCCACAAGGATAGTTCATTTACATTTCTGCACGATGTGAATACTCCCCACGGGTGAAATGGTGAAGGTTTCATTCGTCTTACAGGGAAATCAGTCTTCAATGTATTGACAGGAATACCAAACCTCAGATCCCAACACTTTAAGAATCCTTTAGAACTCCCAGTGCACATCCAGTTTTGCTCTTCGTCGGAACACAACGCAGTCAGAAGACCTATTCACCCATTCACGTCAAATTCAATTACACATACATAAACGAGCAATTTTTAAAGTCTAGTTGTTATCATTTAGTCCACTTCTTACCGCATTTCAGGTCGCTATTGTATTTAAAAACTTCTTTCGTTGCTATTCTCGTGTCATATCCTAGTAAGGCTCCTAATTCAGTCCCAATTATGATAAGATAAGGCGAGTAAGATTCTAAGCCAACTGGAATTCCCAACTGCTCGTTAGCTGTTCCGATAGGTAAGGAAAATACGCAACGAGCGACCATATTTTCAACGCTGTAAGATTAGGCAAGAAAAATAAGTTGAAATGAATGATCCAATAAATTCACCGATTTCATCATGCAAATCGTAAAAATAAAATCGATTCCTTACCTAAACCCGTAAAGCGTCTGGTCATCTGCCACTCCAATGATATTCGCACCAGCCGCATACGTAATATTATTAACAGTTTTCTCTCCAGGTAGCCTAATATTGCACCTAGACCGGTTTGCAACATTTTTTCCTTCAATTTTCTCAGCATCCCAAATACGAACATCATCTCTCGATGCAGTTGCAAAAACTCCTTTGAAGGTAGTCAACGGAGTAATTTTAATGACGGAACTTGAATGTTCTGCTAAATGAGCCACTAGTATTCCCCTGGGTTTTTCATTAAACTGTGCGTTATGTTGCGGAGGTGGCACTGGCTGATTTCTGAAATTAGTTCCATTAAACCCTCTTTGGAGACTTTCGTTTGTTGAAAATGTTGAAATAGAAGTTCTGTAATCAAGCTCTTTGATGGGTGGCGTAGTCATTACAAGCAAATGACTTTGAAGTTGTTGTTGTGTAAACCCTCCGAAACCACCTTTACTATTGCTAACTGGAAACGCTGACGCCTCGGCACAAGTATTTCTTAAACATCTTTGTGTATTTACTTTCATTATGTGTTTCTGTAGAAAGGAGGTGTAAACTGAGTCCAAAGGGATTGGCAGTCCTTCAGCTTTCAGTCGAATTATAAACTGCAAAAACAAACAATTCAAAATTATTCAAAATCTAGAAAAATACATTTTACTTATTCTTTGCATCACTTCACTTACATTAGAAACCTCAGGCGAATCAGGCTCCACTGTCTTACCATCCGTATTTCTAAGATACTCAATAGCAGACGACAACAACGTTCCTTTTGCTCTTGCACAGCTCTCGTACACTTGACGATCCAATGGAGGAATCGACTTACTTAGTACAGATATTTCATTAACGCCATACAAGGAACCTGCTGAAGACTTCAGGTACGGTTTCAGTTTTGGTATGATATGACAGTGAACATCCACATCTGACAAATTTTTTTTTATACTTGCGATAACACCAACACTCGCATGTCTTAGCCAAAGATTAGGATGAATTACGAAGGGTAAAACTTCCTCTAAAAGATCTAATAGAAAACGATGGCGGAAGAAATTGATTTCGGCCAAGGATTTAATTGTTAAAAGAGACTCTCTCATCACAAATTCTTCTACGTCAGATAAGCCTTGCTTTATTAGAGGGATGATTAAAGGGGCTGCGTGCGATCCGATAAAAGAGGCGACAGAAGGGATGCACTGAAAAAACGCTACGCGAAGTTGACTATCTTCTTTATCATTCAGGAAAGTAATTAAATGTGAGAGGAGGATATCGTGAGCTTTTGTAGGACCGAAGTACGTGCAAAGAGACTCTAACGATCCGGGCGTCGAAACTAAAACACGCTTAACTACTGGATCATTATCTGTCAATATATTTCCTAGAAAGCCAGCAATAGAATCCCTTTGAGAATGCAACTCGGAAACAAACTGTGGATGTTGCTGGTCTAGTCTTTCTGGATCGTGAAGAAAGGAAGCTTCCAAATATCTGCGAATAGGATTTCAATGCAGATTTTTAAAATGAAGTTAGCGAAACCAGAAATATATCGAATTAAAATTAGAAACCAACCTCATTGATATTTTAGCTATTCTTGCAACATTTCTGGCTAAAGATATTCTAACGGCAACGTCGCGATCTAATTTTTCCAAAGCAGGAAAAATATATCCGGAGAAAATGTTGTAATCCGATGGGGGTACTTCTTTTACATAGTCTAAGCAATCGACTAAAGCCGTTAGGGCTTCAGCTCGTACACGAGGAGACGATTGATCTTCCAGTAAATATGTAATGTATGGAATAACCCTTTCCAATATTGATTCGTCTGTCAATTTGTCCAGTAACATTCTGAATGAATCTAAAGCGTACAACTTTGCTGTGACGGATTGCAAGCCACGAATTTCTGCTGTTACTAAAGAAGTGAAAATTAGTCCCAGTGTGGTGTCTGTTGGTAAGTTCCTGGAAGCAAAACGCATAAGACATCAACAACACGAAACAGTAATTTGAAAATGTCATTATATTAAAATGTTACTGGATTTTCTGCTTTTACTTTATATCTTGCCAAAGTCGTGCCATTCTGGAATCGGGTTTCATCAGTGGTTGAAAAGCAAGTATGTCAAAATATGACTGCAACGTTGAATACAAAACTTCTGGAAAAAGACGCCCTCTAAATCTTGTAAGGTATTCATCTGCCGAGGATCGCAACGAAGGATCCCTTTGAATCATGTGGGCAACTAATTCCCTTGCATTTGGATCGTCAATTTGCTGAAGAACGGAAGAAGGGTCATACTCTCCAGAACAGAAAGATAAAAGTTGAGAAAGGTCAAAAGGCACTCTTCCTTCAGTGAACAATTCGATCAAGCAACACCTTTAAAGAAAAAATTTAATTATTAGTTATTTAGTTTCATAATTTACACAAAATTCATATTTTATAATAGTTCGTAATTACCCTGCAGAAAATATATCCATAGAAGGCAATAGAAAATGTTTCAGTTCGTCTTCTTGTGTTAAAAGGTTATCTGCGCCTAATCTGCTCTTATCGTCATGAAATCTTTCTGGAGCAACATAGCAGCATCTTCTCCCAGCAGTATCAAAGAAGAATCCAAAAATTGCAGAAGGATTATTCCTTGGTAAATATACAGGCTTTTATCTGCGCCTAGTCTGCTCTTATCGTCATGAAATCTTTCTGGAGCAACATAGCAGCATCTTCTCCCAGCAGTATCAAAGAAGAATCCAAAAATTGCAGAAGGATTATTCCTTGGTAAATATACAGGCTTATATGGAGCGAAATCGCAAAGTAACAATCGTAATCCTGTAAAGTAAATAGAGTGATTAAATAATATTCTAAAGAAATCACAAAATCATGACTAATTGACATGACACATGACATGATTTTAAAACAAAAACTAATAGGATAGGATTCTTACCTGGAGTGATGAGAATATTTTCTAACTTTAAGTCTCCGTGACATAGTCCATGTTTATGAATTTGAGTTAAGCCACACAAAAGCTGGAATGCTATCCATAGTTTTTCAGGCCATTGAATAAAAGGTCTAGTTGACATTCGATCATATAAGGAAAACTTTACGTAAGGCCGAATTGCGATGACAGACTTTTCAGTGGACTGTAATAATGGTAGAATAAAACGCAAAAAATTAGGCATTTTTAAACGGTGCAATTTACTGACTACTGATGACTGATCTTACAATGGTTTTGGTGAATGGAAGACAATTTGGTGAAGGGGTTGTGCTTAGACTATGCTTCAGATTCATGAGACGCTCGCAGTAAGCATTAATTGGAACTGTATGTTCGTGTATTACGAACACTTTCACTACCCACAAGATTGGTCCTTGCTTCGCACGACATACTTTTAAAAATCGGGTTGATCCCAAGCTAAAAACATAAAAAATAGAATTAGAAATTTAACTTCAATTTATTTCTACAATCAGTGGGATAATCACGAGATGAATCTGACAATTTTAACTCACTTTGCGTCAAAATTTAACTCTGGAATATCCGTGAGGTAATACTCAACAGGACGAATCAACGATGGTGCGTAAGCTACAAGTGCATTGCCCATGATTATAGATGATTATTTAATACGGGTGCTTTTAAATATTGCTGTTACGAGTTATTTATGCAACTTCATTCAAAACATTTATTGATTTTTTAAAAAAACATTGTTCAGCAGGTTCTCAATGTTCTCAATCATCACGTTCGTACTTTTCTCAATCGCACAATCACATTCCCTTGTAGTCATATTGCTATTGTTCTCACTTTTGAATTTAACTCATTTGCTTTAATCAATTCGACTCCAAAAAGACTATGGATTTTTGTTGTGTAATATTTAATAAAAACTTAAATCTTAACAAAAACAGGGGTAGTTGCTGTTTTACTTTCTCTCTAATCAATCATACAACCGTATTAACCCTATGCGAATTAATTAATTATGCAAATATCCCATGTACACTACTTTCTACGTTGATTCATTGACGCACTCAAAAAAATTATCTCCAATCACCAGTTTGCAATTTCGCGTTCAACTCAAAACAAATATCATCTGGTAAAATTGCAATTTCTATTTTAGTGAGTCATTTCCTACGACTTTTGACTTCGTCGCAGCTAAAAGTTTAGCCTCCTTTTCTTTCTTCGTTTCATTTCATTCAATCAAATCATGCTGCATCTTCGTGGATAGACAAAACAAAATACATGGGATAGATAGATACGTACTCAAACTCAGCTGTGTATTTGTATTTGCAGCAGCTGAATGCATTGTATAAAGCACTCAGAGAGAGAATACAATGCACTCGCACTCTCTGTTCTTTTGACTTGACAAAACGTTAAGCTCACGTTCACTTCACTTCAATGTTCAATGTAATCAATGCAAAATGCAAGAAGTCAAGTTCATTTAATTCATCCAACAACAAAAACAAAGACAGACAGGAACACCTGTTTTTATAGCTTTTTGCTTTGTTAAATTTTTTCAAATTTTATTAAAGTGCTTTTACAATTTTTTATTTCCCAAGTCCCAAATAAAATGATTATCGTGTGAAGAAAGCAAGGCGGGTGGGTGGCTACATTCAACAGGCTTAGCAATCTCAGCATGTTTAATTAAAAGATTAACGTGGACGAGTTAATGAGTTACATCAGTTGAAATTGTGAATCGGGATTAATTAGGGATTCTGCGTAATCATTTAAAGGTTGTGGCCGCTCTCGTTAGCCATCGTAATTGCACATGCCATGCATGTCAGAGTCAGACCCAGTGACAGCAAAATATTAGACATTTGAGTGATTGATGTGGTAAATGTTATAAATGAAAGTCTAGTCTTTGTCGTATTGTTTCGAATCAGAAGCAACCGTAACAAAATTCCGCTTTCATCCAGTACTAAAAATTAGTAATTTTGGCTAACAGCTAAATAGACGGTTAAAAAGAAAATTTGAAATCTGTCACAAAAATGAAATTTGATCTTATTTGTTGCTAATACAAACACGATATTTCAGCGTTTACCTCAGAAAGCTATATAGTAATATTCCTTCTGTCCAGTCCAGCAGTAGTGAGTCATCTTCATCGTTATCTTATCATTCCTTATCTTTCCAGTTCTTTGTCCGATTATTCGATGCAGTCCGTTTTTATATCTACCTCGTAACGGTGAACGGATGAAACTATTTTAATTTAATTGCTTCAGCTTCAAACAAAATAAACCATCATTTTAGTCATTTGTGGAGTTCTGAAACACAAAAAGAATATCTACTTAAATACCTATCGATTGAATTTAGCCAAAGCCAAATATTTTTAAACAAAGCCAAAACCAAAAGAGTTATGTAACTTAAAATATTGAGTTTTACTTTAAAATGTGCAAAATCTCCAAAAGTGTTTACGATCTACAGAAACCGAAACAGAAAGCCAAAGTTAGATCAGATCTGCTGGAATCTGATCATCGTTACATCACAGTAAAGTTTTGAAAGCAACTATGTATTCAAAAATAGTCTTAACTTCAGCGTTAGCAATTCTACTTCTCTCGATTCAAGCATGTTCAATTACAAGTGCTACAGTCAGTGGAAATGTGGGAGGGTATTCTGCTTCAACTTTACCTCCAGCAGATCACTTTCACTTGCATCCTATTGTGATAAATGGAAAAGTCGGTAAAGGTGATTCACAAATTATAAACAACACGGTGGAATTTATTTACGTCTTTAGTTTCGACCGCTATCGGAGTGGAGGTCTTGGAGATGTTAAGGTAATTTTGATGTGTTCCATGCTTTACTTACTAGACAAACTGGCTACAAGTCTCAGAACTTTTGATAGTATTTTACCTCTAATAAATGTAAACCGCATGTTTTTTTGTATTTGTAATTCTACAGAATGAAGACATTCGAATTCACGTAGAGGTTGATGAATACGCGGAAGTAGATTTTCCTCTTACGTTTGTGGTTCGCCAGCAGAAAAGCTCATTAGCTTGGCAGTTGCCAGTTTTGTCGAAATTTGACGGGTATTTGTAATTTAACTTTTATTCTGTTTCATTTTCACCGACAAAGTATTTAATTAAATAATGACTTGATTTTGACAATTCAATTGATGTATAGGAAGGTATATAGGAGCGCCAGTAGAACTCTCTGTACTGAAAATGATATCGCAGTTTTTCGTCAAAATACATCCGGAACTTTTGAAGCCGAGAGAATTGTCGAGGTTAGCATATCAACGTCTAGTGTGCAGAACATGTCGTTTTCTATCAATGTGTCTGTGGAGAATAATTTCGTAATGATGTAAGTTTCAATTTCAACTAATTTGAACCAGAGCTCTTATATACGCAGGCGCTGCTGCTTGAACTAACATTTCTAGACAGTCAAAATTCATTGTTTCTCTTTTATGAAAAACCAATTTTATTTTTTAGACTTGATCAACCAGAAATTGTTGATGTTTCACCGTTATCTCCAAGATTCTTTGAGTTCATTTTTCCACCCTCAAATTCCAGATTTGTATTATTGGAAGTCACTTCTAATGATACTAGTTGCATGACTGTATCTGTTCAAAATGCATCAGTAAGTTTAAAATAACAGGAAACTCTTCACATCAGGCGAAAAGAATAATTTTAAAACGTAATTCTGCATATTTTGATTTTTTCTTCAAAAGTGTCCCATTCTAGACCAAGAAAATAATGTCCAGTTTACGGGTTACTGGCAGACAATGTCGAAGAAAGCAGGAATGACATTGAGGGTATGTAAATTAAAAATATTTTCCTACATGAATTATTTTTTTGAATCATTCGGTTCAGTTAAGAGTTAAATCTGGCGTTGTTTTGCAGAAAGAAGACTTTCCGAATGGCTTTTATGTTGTATTCGTAATGCATGGAGATGACACACGCTGTAAACGGGCTGAGGATGGTGATGACGCAAACGCCCAGCCGTTGTTTTATGATTTTTCCTGGAGATATATGGACAAGGAGCGTATAAAATATGTAGAATTTGTTATTCACGAGAAGATAACAGATATTGAGTACTTATCAGCAATTTTTGGAACCGGTGGACTATTTGGAGCGTTTTACCTGTTTGTTTTCATTATCTCGTGCACATATAGTTGCAGGTAACTTACTAAAATACCTTTAAAGGATTGATTATTCATTTGTTAATATAAATAGTGAATAGTGAATACTAAATGCTTTTTGTGATTACTGATTGGTCTACCCTTGACCCTTACAGATCCAGGGGATCTGATATGCTGTGGATTGATGCAGAGGATGGAAATATTAACGGTGAACCTAGTCGCCCACCGGCACCTGAAACATCTCGGGCAGTAGCAACAGTAGATGCTGACGCTGACACTTGCCCAATATTAAATCAACCTAGTCGATCTCATAACATTCATTCCTCTACAAATGCAAAGCAAGAGGATAATTTGGAAGATGAAGAAGAGGAACAGCATTGGTTAGAAGATACAGATTCTTCTCTAGATGAAACAGACATTGACTTTATGCATGACGCTAACAGAGAAAAAGACGTTTACAGGTATGGATTCGCTTACTTGAGTTTCTAAATAATTATTTACCGGTTAAAATTAAGAATGTTGATCTTATGCTTGGTGTTTTTCTGTTTCAGAGCCTACCGCGGACTATGTGTTGCTCATTTAGCCAGAAAAAATCCGCAAATTCTTGCTAAAAAGTCTCAACTTTACTTGTATACATTGTTCACGGTTGCTGTATTTTATGGATTGCCTGTCGTTCAGCTGGTTTGTATTTTATACTTATCTAATTGACATATGGATTCTTTTTTTATCTTTTTTAGTCTTTCTTAGTAAATGTGCTGTGTGTTTGCAGGTATTCACTTATCAAAAGGTACTTCATACCACCGGAAACCAAGACTTATGTTATTACAACTATTTGTGCTCTCATCCTTTGTGGCTACTGAGCGACTTCAATCATGTGTACTCCAACATGGGATACATTGCACTGGGGTTGCTATTCCTTATGCTTGTTCTTTGGAAGGAGAGGCGTCACGAGAAACTTGTGGAGCAACATAATGCAATCGAGCTTGTGAGAGAAAACGTTTTATTTGACTTTTCCGTACCAATTGGTTTTTTGTCTGCTATTTAACTTGTTAATGAATTTTCACAATCGGGTATTATTTTTTTCTTAAACAATTTATTGATTAAATTAAAACCGACAAAGAAACATTTTTATTGATACTGTTACTTTTTTAATTCGTAAAACAGATACATGTTTCATGTACGTAAACGCCATTCTCTGTATGCTAAAAATTTACCAAACCAGGCATCCAGATATCAACGCAAGCGCGTTAGTTTAAAAATCTAAACATAAAATTAATTTATTAATACGCAGTTGTTGTCAATTTTTAATGTAAAAATTACTTTATGATCTCCTCAGATATATGGCGTTTACCAGTTTAGCATTTGTGGTGCTTCTTGGAGTTGTAGGAGTTTTGGCCGGTAATTTATACTTCTGGATAGCATTCACAACTTTTCACGTATTGGTTTGCACTTTTTTGACTGTTCAAATTTACTATCTTGGAAGATGGAGACTGGGTACTTTGTTCTACTTACTTAAACAATGTTATGATGAGAGACACTTTTAATAGTTTTAAAAAAGTAATGTAATTTGAATGTAAATTTAACCGTTACTTCCTTTCATAGACCTGGGAGTATTTCAAAGAATATATCACACTTGGAAAAATGACTGTATTGCTAGTCCTATCGCTTGCCTAACACCTTTGTACATAGATCGAATGATTCTGCTGACCTTGGCCAACCTCGGAAATTGGGCGATAGCGGGATACGGAATGTGGAAAATGCCACCCGATTTCGCATCCCATCTCCTTTTGATCTTTATGTCAAACTTATTTATTTATTCTAATTTTTACATCCTAATGAAAGTGAGTTCTCACGTTTTTTAAATTAGTATTGCACCTTTCTTCAATGATTTATTTAATACTGAATAATGCATTGGATTAATTGTTACAACAGCTAACCCACAAAGAGAAAATTTATTGCCAACCTGCAATATACATCCTTCTTTCAGTCTGCTTTTGGGCACTAAGTATGTACGTCTTTCTGCATAAGTCAACCTCGTGGCAGTTATCGCCAGCAGAGTCCAGAAATTATAACAGAGAGTGCATGCTGCTGAGATTCTACGATACCCATGATATTTGGCATTTCCTGTCTGCATTTAGCATGTTTTTCTCATTTATGGTAAATAAATTAAACGATTTTAGTGCATTTTTGTATGGAGCTATTATCATTGTAAGTTAATCAAGTTAATTAAATGATTCTTTGATTCGATTTCCTTCACAGATTTTATTAACGTTGGATGATGATCTTATTTTCGTGCCACGGACCAAAATTGCCGTTTTCTAGTTTATGGAGAAAGCTGTTGCCGAAATCTAAAAATTGTGATTGTGATTGAGACGTAAACTGAACGAAGCTGATCAAAGAAGTCTCATAGTCTCATTCATAGTTTGTAGAAAGAAAGCATTTTTCTATTCTTATATATATAGTCTAATAATAATAGGTAATGCCACTACTTATTAAAATTTGTGTAACCTTCTTCTTTCTTCTTTTCTGATACACCTTTTTTGTTTATTTGAATATTGGTAAACCGTAAAATGTGCAGTTTACTAGTACGTTATTTTGCGGGGAGAGTCGTGCAATCTACTTCAGTAAGACTTTGTACAATGTAATTATTAAAACGCTATAAGTTATAATTGTAATGGAGCTATTTGTTGTTATAATGTGCTTGTTTGCAAAATTGCTTTATAAATAAATTAGAATATATAAAAAAAAGAATTTGTCATATCGTTAAAAATTTTGATTACATTTTTTCTTTTTCGCAATGAAAAATCAAATGCCAAACTCATTATTTTCATGAACAATGATTCTGTCAAAAACAAAGCCTGCTTCGGCTTCCCTTTCCTTTCTCTTCACCATCGCGATCGCATCATCCGCATCCAACTCTCTTGCACAAAGGACAATAGATTAATTTCTTATCTTTTTTGCATCATCAATTCATTCTTAGAATACATGTATTCCGTTCCGTTCTTCCTTTTCATTTTCGTATAATCACCACAAGTAATATTATTCATGTGATTGAATGACGGAGTAATGGTATTCGTAGTATTTCGTATGCTTTACTGAACTGAAGGTTTTTGCAAAGGCAAAATCGAACCTTATGCATAATGTATTCACTTCATCAAGTTCAATTCTTCAATTCACAGTTCTTTTCCTTTCCTCTTTGAATCATTTACTTTGTATACCACACACATATCACATCAGAACAAAGCACACTAAACATCCTATTCTATTCATCATCTCAATCTCAAATCTCAATGCAGGATAGAAAACCTACACATAGAAAAGGAAAAGGAGTAGACCATGTAATTGTTTGTTAGTTTGCTGCAGAAAAGGATATACATAGATGAGAGGGTTGCCGATTGCTCACTTTTGTTACGTTTTAGTACAGATAGGATTAGGATATAGGATGACTCAAAAAAGAATGCATGTGTGAAGAAACAAATTTACAACTTTTTCTGCCTATTTGCGTATTATTACTGGCTGCTGCTGAAAGTTGCTGCTGCTGAGTAATATTAATAGTACTACAAAGTTAGTTTTTTTTATTATTGCAGTTATTTGATCAATTTTCAATTTTTGCGATAGTAAAATACATAAAGGCACATAAAATTATAACTGTGCAGTTGTAGTTGTAGTGAGAAGAGAACCGATGAATTAAAGGAAAATTGCTTTGCAACATTAATTTGCATACGACCCTTTATGGCAGAGTAAGTGCAAAAAGCATCAAATTTTGTAACCTTGATTGATTATTAAAGGGAGGATACCTAGTTGACCAATAGTAATAATAGCATGCAAAAGACGTGTGCGTAAAAAGTAAAGGGGTAGAGAATAGAGAGGTAAAAGGTGGATATATTATCAATCACTTTTAATATAATTCAAATTAGACACTGATACAAAAAGTTTGTATTTTTGCTTTTCCTTTCATTTTCAATGAATTTTTGTCGCCTTTTGTTTCACAATCTTTTCAACAATTTGAAGATTTTGCGAGATGCGTTGTGCGGTTACAGTTACAGTTGGCTTTTTCCTTTCTGTCGCTAGAATGTTCAAATCTTGTTTGATAAGTTGTTAATTTGTTGTTTTCTAAACAAGTTGAGTTTTGTGCTAAAATGAAAAATGTAGTAAAACGCTAAAAAAGAAACGAAGTGAAAGGAATCCCATTTATCAGTTTAAAAACACTTTTTTGGTGAAAATTTATGTGACGTGAACAACGGTCGAATGTAATGGTGAAATGTGAAAATATTTTTATATCCTTTTCTAATCGTTTGCCAATTTGAAAGTTTAACTTTAATATTGAAAGGCTTATTTTTGATTATTGATGCTTATTCTATGAAAACTAATTCGGTGGTGTGTTTGTGAGGAATGTTATTTAAAAGGAACAGAGAAAAAAGCAACTTTAAAACGTTGCAGAGAAAGCTACAATCGTTTAATTGAATTAATTGCAAAACCAGCTATAAAAAAGCAACTTTTGAGTGATTTATAGCTAGTTAATAATAATAATTAATAATGTGTATATTATGTGATTATATCAATTATTCCAGCAGAATCGTTATGATGGTTCCAATGTGTTGCTGTCGAAGTGCAGTTAGTTTCTGTTAAAAGTGGGATCTTATTTCCGGAATATTTAAGGATAATACCTAATAAAAATGTAAGTTTATCGTCTTTTGAAAAACGTGATTTCTGGCATCGATAACAGATCAATTTTTAATATAGTTTTTTAAAGTCGGTGACATTTACATGTACTTGATATATAGACCGTTATTTGCGATCATTGTATCTTGTATCAGTAAAAATCATTAATTATTTTTGGCTAAAAATAAGTTCGAATGGCTTGTCTCTAGATTTAAGCATGGTCGATGATAATTTTTTAAGGCATTAAATATTAATCACAACAATCACCACATTATATCGTACTCTGGTAAATACTTTTGCAAATAGATAAAGAAATTAATGAACGGAAATCCTTGTTACTTATACATTTTGTTTCTTTTGTAAAATCCCTGTACGGTTTCCTGTTAAAACTACTGGGAAATTGATGATGATAATAATATATTAATGATTCTAGATTCTTGGCTGGTTGGTCAAGGTTATCTTCTAAATGTTGCTTTGCTGGTCATCGATAATCCGTTGATTCGTTGACTTCTCTGCTATGTTCAAGGACTCACGTGCATTGTGGTGCAAGGCTCATGGGCAAAATTATTATTCCTTCTTGTAATTTTAGCTTGTTAGCTGTAGCATTGGTTAAAATTTTAGCAAACCTCCCCCCTTTCTACAATAGGTGAATAGGGTGAAGCGAGCTTAAATTGGGTGGGTTTGTCTTTTAACTAAAATGCTAGTACTCTTTTACTGCACAAAGTAATCTAATCTTTGGTAGTAATAGGCAATTACTTCGATTACAAAATGAAAATGAAG
>JAHZNJ010002749.1:0-12053 GCA_027744475.1 Lepidocyrtus cf. sotoi NNG-2020 | reverse complement strand
AGAGTTTGTGGTGGGTTGTCTTTATTTGATATGATTATGGAAATGGAAATAAAACAAATATTATGTAATCAACAAACTGATAACAAAATGAGATCTATATCCATTGTCGGAGAGTATACATAAGCAGTGTCAAAGTTAAGTTATCTCATATTCATATATCTCATCTGCAATTCTGCACAGTAAGCAATATTTTTTTATTTGTCGGATTTTGCAGTTTGTCTTTTGCTGTTGGTCGTCGTCATTTCAATTTGATTGAATTGGCTTGTGTACGTGCACTGTTGCTGGTCTGGTGCAGAGAAAACAATTTTGAAGTAAACACTTTAAATGAATCGTATTCACTTTCGCTATACCTAAAGTAATTACTACTTTATGACATGGAAGAACGAGAATAATGCACTGCATTAGGAATCCGAAGTAAAATATTATTTACACGAATCAAATGTAAATATTTTCTCGTTGCTGTATGACTGATGATGATTGATAAGAACGAGAGGAAATCAGGAGACTTGCCAGCTAACGATTCACTTATGTTATAATGGGATATTTGAAAACTGACTGATTAACATCTAAAGCTACGATTCGTTCCAAAAAATATTTTATTTCCTTAACTAATGTGTCAAAACCTTTTAGTAAAATTAATCTACAAATAAAAATCTTTGAATTTAAATCTAGAAAGAGAAAGTAAAAAAAATAACCATAAAAACGAATTCTATATTATAAATCACTTCACAAAAAATTTGATGAAAAACATTTTTGCATAGACATATTTTATGATACTCCAATACAAGTTTTCATGTGCTTTTTCATGTACGACAAGTATTGAAATTCTCCATTGCAGATTACACAATTATATTTCACATTTAAATGAACTGCGTCATAATGATTGCTGGCACTTTTGACGGAGGCGAATGCAGGCTTATCACATAATGGATAACTGCATTTATATTTATATTTGTTTGTCGCGCTGTCATAAACTTGGTGACAATGCCCATATTCGCATTCACCCTTTTGCTTTTTCTGAGAATGATCGTCTTTGCCACTTTCAGAGTCCTTGCTGAACGTTTGGCTTAACTTTACCTTTACTTTTTACCGTTTGAGGCTGCGAATTTTGTTGGCTTTGGGGTGAATTGAGATGAATCCTTTGGCAATGCTGCCAAGCAATTCCCAACCTATCAAATTTCTGTTGACAGGAGGAATAGCGACAGCGATACATTCCAGAAGAGTTCTTGTCGATAAATAAACTTTTGTCGGTTGATGATGATGTGTTTGAATACTTGTTGGGTCTGGATCGAGGAGTTTGCTCTGATTGCGTTCGTTGTGAAGGTGAAGTCACAACAGCAGCATCATAATCAATGGCAACTTCATGTTCCATTTTTATCTTCACCTTTTTGTTTCCTTCATTTCCAAACTTAACTGAATTTTCTCCTGAATTTTTCAGAGTACATTTGGAAGCTTCCTGTATGCGTTTTTCTACAGGCGATGATGATATTGCCAAGCCTTTGCAATCAAGATAATCATCCTTTCGAGGTGTAGAAGCACTTGTTTTTGTTGAAGAAGGTGCAAAAGTAGAACCAATTAACTTAAACTCTGAAGGTGAAGGCAGTAGTGGTGGTTGTAGCGTTTCTTCAAAAGGTTCAGCAGTTTCCGTCTTAACGTTAACAGTAAACAAAGCGGGAGGCAAAGACTTATTGGAAGAGTCAATTTCGAATTTCTTTGCAGGGACTGTTGTCGGAGATGGACTCTCACAAGACGGGGATGTGGATGACACTTGACGTCGACGTGGCTTATTTTGTGATCCAATCGGAGATTTGAATTTTGTTATTAAACCTACAAAAACGAAAATTAAATAAGGAATATTATGAAATATAATATTTTTATTACTAATCGATTTAATGAAAATCAATATTATGTAATTTATGCAGTTTAAACTTACATTTCTTAGAAATATCTTTCCTCAGCTTGTCAATATTCCTACTCATAAATTTCTGATGATAAACTTTGTTGATCTTAGCCAGATCATTGTTATTTTCTGCGTTGGAAATCTCCTGATGAATATTTTGGAAGCATAGGCTGACTTCTTTTTGGATTTTCTCTAAATTATGTAAAAGAGCTGACAGCTTCTCCATAAGAGTGTCACAATTTCCACAGAAAGAAACTTTCTGCAGGGCTCTACCGTTTTTATTGTCCTCCTTTGAATGCTGTTGTTCAACTACTTTCCCAGTTTCCGGTGGTATGCTTGTCTCCCTCAAATCGTCTTCGTTGTTGGATGAAAGTATTTTGTCAAAATTGATTTCCAAAAACTCACAAAGATTCTTAAGCAAATGTGCATGATTCTCGTTGGTGTCAGTTCTCTGTGATCCGCTTGCTTTCTCATTTTTGGTAACATTCTCGGTTTGGATTTCGTTTTTGATTTGGAGGAAGCTTTTGGATTTCAAACAGAAGAAGCAGTGAAGGTTTTCAGTATTTAAGTTTAAATTTACTTTAACAACCTTAGCTGGCTTTTCCCGTTCTTCGACTACGGATGCTTCCATGATGGTTCAGTTTCAGTTCACCCCAATTGATTTTTTATCTTAATTATTTTCCACGAAACTTACCGATTTTGCAATTTGCACAATGCGATGATTGAAAGGAAGTGCAAAAATGAGTTTTTTTATAATAAGACTACTATTACAGGTATTGTAAGTGACTTGATTTGTTCTAAGTCATTTCACGTCTCCTTCTTTGCTTGCAATGTGAAACTAACTCTACGTGACTTTGAGGAGGAAAGTTGATTTTATTTTTGGGTACCAGCAGAAAGAAGTGAAAAGGGTTTTTGTAGAACTTTTAAGGTATTTTATTTTTGTTATAAATATGAGTGTTACTTACAAGAAAAATATACATTACGTAGGTATGCATGTAATTGCTTTTATCTGCTGTGTCAATTACAACATCAACACATTTATTTACAGTATTGAAGGGTAAAAAGTTGGTGTTGGTAAACATTGTGATTCTTTGTGGTACATTTGTTTTTCTGGATTTAGATAATATATTGCAGAGTAGACTCAAGCCAGGGGAGAGAGTACTCCATGTCATACTTTTCTCCACTTTGGAAAGCAATAATTCCTGCATCTACCTATGGTTTTGTATTAAAAGGATTAAGTACCTGTTGTACCTTTAAGTATGTATCACGACACAATTTTTACCACGCGGCGCAGTAAGTATTAGTAGTAGTACAGGCATAGGCAGCATTAGTTATAATTTGTTTTATTGGAAATGATGACCATTACATATCTCATCGTATTATTTTTTCTTTATTAGCTGTCATGGACTAAAGAAAAAAACAGTACGCAGCAACCGTAGCATTAACAAATAAATGTCACGTTTCACTGCACTCGACCAAAAAACCAATATGTACAGACAATTTGTTTCTGATGTTGACTGATATTATGATGTGATCATATCATTTTATCGTATCTATCACGTATCCTTCCTGTGACGGTAAAACGAAATGAGAATCATCAAAACATTCCAATGCGAAATGCAAGTTCTTCTATAAATGCATTAGTTCAAATTCAAATGAATGCTGCTCTACAATGAATTGAAAAACTGAAAAGCAGCAAAATGAGGACAAAAAAGGGGAAGAAGCAAATTAAATCTAGTTTTCTCGGACTCGGAGCCAACACGCTGATGCTGCATCTTTATGAGTTCAAAGCTTCTTCAAGTACTACAAAAGCAAGGTTTTGGCGGAAGTTGAGGAATGAAATGAAATGAAATCGAATATTTTATTATTAATGCTGTTCAATTTATCTGTCATTTTGGGTAAAATTATGGTATAATATGCAATTATACAGTTATAAATTATGAATTTGAACATTAAACAACATTATCATCTTGAATATAATAGGAATAGTAGTGGGAAACTGGGAAGGTTTTTTTTTTGTTACAAGCTCAATGGAAAAATGGAATCTGTCATGTACTTGAAGATAAAATGTTTGTCCATGTAGTACGTATGGTTTAATTTAGAGATAAGATGCTTTGATACACTTTAAATTAATGACAATTTGTACTTTTTGCAATGTCATATTCCATATTACATGTGGCTGCATTAACCAGCACTTGTTTTAGCATTTTGGGTAAGGTAGTTTTGGAAATTTCTAGTTTTTTGAACAAAACACTAAAAATTGACTGATAATTGAGGAAAGTACCAATTTTTTTCAAATAAAACTCCGACCTTTTCAAAATGCCTACGCAAAACGATGAAGAAGAACAAGGTTTAAAAGAAATACGGAGACTTATTCATGGTTAGTGCTTTTCATTTCTAGTAAATAAAGTACATAAAATGGAGATTACATAATATCATGTTTCAATCTTTCAATTGTCACATTTTTAAAGAGTATTTGCAAAGCCCGGAAGGAGACTCATCTGTAAAAACGTTTTTGAAGAATCTGGATGATGAAATTATCCTGCAGTTCTTCAGGGGAAGAAAATACGACGCTACTTACGCGTTCGAAACGGTACTATTGCATAAACCAAATCCTAATTTGCTCTTAAAAGCTCATTAGCCGAATTAAAAGTTGAATTTTAATTGTATGATATTTGTAATAGCTCAAGAAGAATGGAGAAGTGAAGCTGCTCAAGTTTCCAGATATGTTTCCAGAGAAAGTTTCCGAGTCTGTTAAATCAATCCAACACACGAATGCATTCACAATTCTAAAACATAGGGATGATCAAGGGAGACGTATAGTCATATTTGATTCAAGTGAGCATAATAAATAGGGAACTAATTAAAAGCTAATTACTGTAGAATAAGATAAAAATATTTGATCAATAAAAAATGAATGCTTTTTACCAGGAAAATGGGATCTAGACAAACATTCAATGAACGATATGCAACGATACGGTGTCCTCGCAGTGGAGAGACTCATTCGGGATGAAGACGCGATGAAAAACGGGATCGTTGGAATACACGACAGTTCTGGATTAGGATTTCGACTGGTTAAACAATACTCGGTTAAAGCTATAAAGCAAATTGTTGCTATATTTTGGGTAAGACTTCTATTTCTAGGTAAAGATAAAGATGAATCTGTTATGCAAAACTTTATGGATGAAATGAATTAAAATGAAATTGTTAATTCTTGGAAATATTATAGCACGCTTATCCATTGAGATACGGATCACTCCATTCCGTTAACACGCCTTACTTGCTGGCCTACGCCATTTCTTTAGCGAGATATTTCTTCCCACAGAAACTTAAAGAAAGGGTAGGGTACCATTTTGTTTAACCGATTATCTATTTTAAGTGCATAATTTTTACAAACTCAAAAGCTGATGATATCATCACCAGACAAAGGATTTACAGATCTCCACAAGGTTGTATCGCCGGATAAGCTACCGAAATTTCTCGGAGGGGATTTAGAATACGAAGATGCGGTAGACCAGACAATGACGATTACATTTTAATTTCAAAAGACTGTTGCTGTGATGAAGTGTTTTAATTTTAACTTTAAAAAATATTGTGATTTTAACTGTGACTCATGACGTGCGATTGAAGTTTTCTCTCCACGTGATGCAATGTAAATGTAATAACAAATTATTTAGCCAAGCCAAACGACCTTCGCAGCAGGTGTTTTATAAAAATACTTTATTAGCCAATTATTAAAATTCTTGTTTTTTAATTCTTTCTTTCTCCATTACTTTTATACTTCATTTTACTTACCTACTTACTCACGTAATCGCTGGAAAGGGCATTTGAAACAAAGTTATTCATGGAAGCAAAAATAAACCGGGCTGGTTGGTCTTGGTGGTGTGTGGTGTGACGGACAACGCAACGGAAGAAAACGAGAACTTTTGTTTTTTTTTGTGTTTGTCTCACTTCGCCCCAGGAAAGGGGTACTATCTTTTCTTATCTAATTCTTCATCTGCGGTACATATCATTAAGATAAATTATCTACAGAAAAGAATAAAGAAATGTTCAGAATGCTAAATATGAAATAATTAATTGCTTTAAAAAATGCATGCAACGCTACGTCATTGTACAAATCTTGCAAAATTGCATTTATGAGATTGTGCAGTGCATCATGCCATACTTCACCTCCTGCTGCTGCTGGAAAATTTTTATCGTGATGAATGATGACACGACGACGATGCAATAACAAATTGCTACATATTTTTAAAAAAATAAAACAAATTAAAATAATTTAAGTACCTACATTTAAAAATCAGCGAATGAGAGCATGTTGGAAGTTTTGAAAGCAAAATCATTTCGCCATGATAAAGTTACCAAAGATTTTCTTTCCAAAGTCAGTTTTTTGTTGTAATTTTGCAATTTGCAAATTTTTTGCTGATGGACGGACGCTGCTGCAATGCGGTAGTATATTTTATGCTGAGGAGCGTTACTTACAATTCATTATCTTATCTTTATCATCGAATCATCATCATTATTGTAGTAAAAAGTGGTGAAAATGTTCAAAAAAAGGCTGTTGCTAGTGCTGGAATTTGAATGTCAGGTCCAGTCCAGGTCAGGAACTAGTTTTAAAAGATTTTAATAACGCTGCTGCTGACTGCGCTGACGTAGGTACCGATTTTATTATCATTACGTAGAATTTTTACAACTTTTACATAAACAGAAAAGCAGAAAACCTTTTTCTTTGCTTCTTCCCCTGTTGCCTACTTATCTGCTACTGCTACTGCTTCGTTAGTAAAAGGAGAAGAAGAAAAGGCGAAAAAGAAGGAGTTTTCGTTTTCATTTTAATGTTCACAACTTTTCCACGCGCCACCGACCACAATAAATGCTTACACAAGCAACGCAACGAAAAAATGTTGCTGATAAGCAAATAAAAAGGCTTCTTTGATGATGATTAGGTATTTGAGACGATGCGATGCGGTGGTGGTAATGATGATGATGATGATTATGATGATACGCATTACCTTTACCTATTATTGCGGCTGACTGACATTTTAAATTTACTTAAAATTTCTTGCTCTATTCTTTTCTTGCTTATTGCATCGCATCAGTATCTTGCCTTGCAATGCATAATATTATGGCATGGCATGGTTTTTATTTTAAAATTGAAGCAGATTCCCTTTTTCGTGGAATGGAATGGATATAAATGGAGCTCTGTAGCTTCAGCAGCAAATTGTGATTGTATCAAATAATAGCCACCGCAATCGCAATCGTAATTTGCGGACCAGACCCCACCACCTCCTCCTTTACTTTTTGTTGTTGAAATGAAAATTAAGCCGGGGGGCTTCTATCTGTTCGGTAGAGAAGTTTAAGTTTAAAGTTACGTAATTATAATGATGTTTGTTTCAGCAGCTCAGTTCCTTCAGCATTTCTTCAGGTGAAGTGAGGGAGGATATTCAATAGAGAAAGCATTTTTGGAAGAAACGTTCAGTTTACATGAGGCAGTTAAACAAGAAACATTCAGAATAAGAGTAAAAATCTTTAAAAAGCAAAAATTGTGAATATTTTTGTTTTGATGTTTTGAAACGTTTTCTTCTTTCTTTATAAAAACTGGAAAGAATTTTTCGAAACTTTTTTTATTGGAGGAGAATAGCGTTTTTACCTGAGAAGTAATTTATTTCGTGATTAACACTTTTTGATTGATATTGTTGATATCATTCAAACTTTCAAAATAATCTGTGGTAATTTGTAAATAAGTAATAAGTTAAGTACGTTTGTGTTAAAAGTAATGTTAACAGACAGTTACTAGTTAGAAAAACATAATTTAATTGTGTTGCTTTCAAAAGATTAAGACTTTATATTTTGAAAATATTGCAAGTTTTTTTTTAAGTTTTATTTTTATTTCGTAATGTGATTGGATGTGAAGGCAATGACGTTCGAACTTTCTCGGAGTTTATTGCTTTTTATCAAAATCACGCTCACGGAGCATCCTTACGTCTCGTTTCTTTCATTTCCTTTCATTTAGCAATAAAAATAGACGAGTTTTTTGCAAAACAATAATGAAGCACTTCGTAATAATGTTTTGTAATACGTGAGACGATTATCATCATCAATTCATCATCATCCTCTCGTCTCAATCATTAGGATTATTCCGATAAATACAAAACATTTTATTTACAGGAAGATTATCTCTCCCCATTACAAATCAAGAAGAGAAAGAAAAAGGAGACTTGTTTTATGTTTTTTGTTCAGAATTAACTTAATTTTTATTTTCAAAATGAAATCATCAAAAAAATTCAAGAAGAGATTGTTCCCCCCAAGAATATTTCTTCGTCTTCACATCGTTTCGGCATTCATCGTTTTCCTGGCATTAGCCCCGCAGCAAACCTTCGGTCAAACTCATTCGCATTCACATTCGGGGTCCAGTCACAGCCACGGTCACAGCAGCAGTTACCCCATCAGAAGGAGCAGTAGACAATTAGTTTACCCAGGAGAAAATGAGATATCCAATCAAGGTAAAAACTATACAGAAAATAAAAATAAGCAAAATTGCATTCTAATTCTGAAAAGTCTAAGAAATGCCTAAATAAATACGTAAAGTAAGAGTACAGCTATTGTTGTTATTACCATTAAGGAAAACGCCTGCCTTAATTAAAGGCGTACATAGGTATCGATCCTGCACTGCATGTTTTGTCAAGGTTGGGAAATTTACTGACAGTTCCACACATCAAACCTTATTATTTCACACTTTTTACACTTTCATTTCATCATTTTTCTTTTCTTCCATCATCATTTGTTTTGTCAGAAGAGAAGAACAGAAAAAAGGCGCCGCCATCATCTTAATCATCATCATCATCCTCACTCCTCCTCACACTCACGGGCTCATAAACACAAAAATAATTAAAGTAAAGTTGCATGTACTGATAAAAATCAGATTTACTTACTTTGCTGGATTTAGTATCAAAGAGGAACAAACAAAATAAAAGTGTTAAGCAAGCAAGCTAATTAACAGGTCGAATATTACGTAGGTACTAGACGTAGATCATGGTATTATATGGAGGAACAAACAAAATAAAAGTGTTAAGCAAGCAAGCTAATTAACAGGTCGAATATTACGTAGGTACTAGACGTAGATCAGTGTGTTGCTATGCTAGAGGTGCACGTGCAAAAATGTGTTGTTTTTAGGTGGTGGATATGGGTATTTAAATATAAGACTTTGTATCGCATGACATGACCTACCTACTTACTTTGAAAAGTTACCTAACGATAAGAACGCTGCAGAAAAAACTGAGAAATGAAATGACTGAATGACTGAAAGTTGTTGAAAAAATGAGCTATTCATGTACCTAGACCTACTACAACACCTTTTGATAAGCGTCGTAGCCGTGTCGTAGGTTCAGGTTTTTGGACTCATCATGACGCAAACGCAGAAGGGTGGTAACAGTAACAATAGCGGATTGACTTAATCCACAGCAGATTTTTCTTTCATTTACATGTCATTTTCATTTTATCGGATAGATTAATCTTGTTTCTTGGTTGAGTTGAAACTTGAAACGATGTTTCATAATTATATTTTTTTCTTCTAAATCAATTCCAGTCTTAAAACAAAATCTAAAAAGTTCTGGAAAAATTATTCTAGGAAATCAAAAGGAGAGAGAAATAGAAGAGAGAGTTTTTCATTCTCACATGTAAAAAATGTAAGGTGAAGATTTTTTAGAGTCTGAACACGTCAAAATAAATCATAATTAGCTCAAAAAACTATTTCATAGAATGACGGATCGCTTCATTCTTCTCCTCTACTCCCTCTCTTTTTCTTTTTTCCAGAACAAAAAAAGTTTTATTTTAATTGCATTAGATAGAAAAGAGTTGCCCGCTGATCACGTATGAAATTAGAGGTTTGTGTTGACTTAAAACTCAATTTAGTAGGTACGTCTTCGGAATAAATTTAGGTATAATAAAATAAAAAAATAAGCATAATAAAATAAAAAGCACTTCATTTCCATTTGTATTAGTCGGTCATTCAATTTTTCTTGTTGCTACTCCTTTCCTTTCCTGTTCCCTATTTTATTTTTGCCTCAACGAAACAACAAAAGAACGGATGAACGAGCAACACTTCAGAGACCTGTCAGTCCTGCGCTGCTGTTGAATTGCATTAATTGCTAAATTTTTTCTTCACTTTGACTAACTTCTTTCGACTGTGTCTTGCTCTTTCCCTTTGCTCGGTGTAATATTTCCTTTTCATTACTTTTTATTACCCCAACCCAGCTTTTAATCATCTCAAGGTTAAATTTTTTCTTCACTTTGACTAACTTCTTTCGACTGTGTCTTGCTCTTTCCCTTTGCTCGGTGTAATATTTCCTTTTCATTACTTTTTATTACCCCAACCCAGCTTTTATTCATCTCAAGGTCAGCTAAAGCTAAACAACAGCTTCTTAAAATATGGTTTGGATTTTGGTTGAGTAAAGCGAGTTATGGAAGAAGCACACATTTTTCTATTTTTATCTTCTTCTTCTTCTTAAAAAAGATTATTAAAGATTTAAAAAAGCAACCTTTTTGATTTGGATTTCTTCTGGAAAACAACATCATCATCGCAATCGCAACAACGTCAGTACCTTATATTACTGGAACTAGATTATAAAAATTTACAGCAAAACAATAAAAAAAATAGCTGCCTACCGAATGCCAACAACGGGTGAAAAATATGAGGAATTCATGATGGCTGATAGTGAAGTGATATGCGGTAAACTCCCACTTCCCACTTACATAAATTAACTTTTAGTGGAGGTGATAACAACACATTTTTTATAAATCATTCCGTATATACCTACTGCCTACACACCGCTACACACCAACCACATGATTCAAAATAATATGTATTATTATGTTTTGAAGGACAAAATGATCGTAAAATGATCTAAAGTGGGATCAAACCTGGAAAAATACTATTTTTAGTATTCTTTATGATAATTACTGAGTAAGCCAAGCCAGTAGCAGTAACAGTCCTTCCTTTTTCTTTTCCTTTTTAAAGGTTTCATTTCATAGCTTTTGGCTAAAGTAAAATATTGTAAAACCAAACCATGTATTAAATTATGCGAGAAAAAGGCAATTAAAAAACCGGCGAATTTTCAAGAAATTTTATATATTTCTTTATTCATTGGGCTTAAAGACGGGTTTGCTTAAATTAAAAAGATAATCATAATCATAAACATTTGTAAGATAAGATAACCGGCTTGATTCTTATAAGATTCTCGGCTATTCTTTTATTATAAAAAGATTGTATTGGAAAGTGTGAGCGTAAAACAGAAGCCCCACCATTTTTACGTCGCACGCACACTACCAATTTTCATATACATACATACGTTTAGCGATTGCGAGTAAAGCAAGTAATTTATGATTATGTAAGTAAATGAGTGCGGCTTAACTAATCGTAAGCTCATTTTGCTCGGGGGTATTTATTTGCAATCGCAAAAGATATTTATTATTTTGAGGTATTAAATTAACTACGTAGGGAGTCATCACCATCCCCGAATCCATCGTATTCAAATCTTAAGTTTGTCTTAATTCGCCCCATACCATGATAAATTGTTAAAGAAAAGTATTTTTTAGTAATCCCTTCCTCCAGTCCAGAATACTTCAGTATTTTTCCTCCTGTTGGAGACTGGAAACTGGAGAAAATTGACGATATTTTTTTTCTGGAATGGGATGAACATGTACTTATGTTAGTACTTACTTAATACTTACTTAATGGACTTGTACTTTTGTAACAAGATACAATACCTTTGTCCTGTCGTCCTGTCTTCTTTTCTTGCTCGTTGCTGTTGTAAACAAATAATTTTCTTATCTCAAATTAGCAATACTTATTTAAAAAATGATGAAATTAAAGTGATGTCGATGTTCATTTTCTTGTTAATTCTCTCCTCCCTCCACTCACACTCCACAATTCCACTTTTTGGAAAAAAATTGGAACGTGTTTGTTGTCCCATTCGTTCCTCCTATGAAGAAATAAATTTGATTTCGCTGTTAGTAATGAGCATTCTCATGTTTTGTTTGTTGTTTTCTGCTTACTTACTTACTTAAAATGCTACTGCTTTAGTACTTGAGCACAGCACATTACATTACGATTACGTAAACCTTTTTTACTACCAAATTACGATAAACTTGGTTATAGGCT
>JAHZNJ010002748.1:0-10675 GCA_027744475.1 Lepidocyrtus cf. sotoi NNG-2020 | reverse complement strand
TTTCAACAAAAAAGTGGGGACTAAAGATAACTGATCAAAAAATTTAACATTAAAGAATGTGTCCCCACTTTTGAGCCCGAAAATCGCCAGTGAGACAACCTGGTGTAATAATAACTTGTATTTTTCGTTGTATAGCAACCTTGATATTTTCCTGTGTATAGAAAACTTGTGTTTTGCGTTGCGTGCGTTGCTCTTCCTTTGTTTTGCTGAAAAGAAAAAAATGTTTTTCGCATCTTCTTCACCACAATTTACATTTTTGTATAGCGTCATTCGCGTCTCGCGTCTCACTCACATCAGTCAGTCGCATCTCGCACAGTCGGATAGGTTGGTAATTGGTATATCCTCGTAATGTAAAGCTTGCTCTACCTTTCTGTGTATAAAATTGTGTACCGAAAAGGTACTTCGTAACGATTACATTTTACCTAATATTACATTACAACAATAGGACTGTGGACTGGACTGACGACTGACTGTATGTCCATCCAAAATGTAAATGGACAGGATAGGATTCAACCCATTCGTAATATCTCCGCGTACCCCAAGCTTATGTGGGAGATCCGTTTCGCGAAGCCTCATGAAAAACCAATACAGAAAAAGCACACAACTCAATGCAACGGCGAAGAAGGTCGTGTCGTAGTTCACATTCACACATACTCATTCATATACATTATACATTACGCATTACGCAAAATTACATTATGCATTTTTGCATTGGAGGAATTTGAAAAGAATTCGTTCTCTCATCTCATCGCAATCGCAGCCAGCCAGCAGCAACGCAATGCATTCATACAATACGTAATACCCATCCATGATATGATATGATCCATCCATCACCCATCCTCAAATTTTTTTCCTCTTCTGCAACTTTCGATTTTGACTAGACTAGACTTCGTTCCTTCAGTTCAGTCAAAGAGTTTAGCCGTTGGTTGAGCAAAGTGCTTTTATCGATTGTACAAAATCGTCCATTTCTTTTGTCTAGTCAGTCACTCGTCAGTTATCAATCTATTAATTTGTTTGAAAGAAGTAGTATGAAAAGGTTGTGGACTGCCGTTATTAATTTCTGTTCTCCATTCTCTGCTACACGTACTATAATTGTCAGTATTTTGTTGTTTCCTTTCGCTTTCGATTGATTGAAGCGAAAGATTAAAAAGTGTATTTCTTGACTTGACACTTGAAGGAGAAGGCACGAACGCGAACGTAGTAAAGGTAAGAAAAATCATTTAAAAAGATTCTTCTTGACTCATATTTTAACAAATTACTTCAGTACATTGCATAATTACATAATTATTAATTATACCATTGACCATGGAGGGACTACAATAGGAAGTTATTGGTTATTAGAGTTATTGGTTTTCATTCCTACATCCTAGTAAATAATAATTAGGCAACTTTCTCTAATTGCTAATCCTGTTGCTTTTATTGCAGAAATTCTCTGAATTTGGAATTTCGTCACTTCTCATAATGCCTCCAAAACGGAAATCCAAGAAGCAGAACAGCCAGCAGCAGCCCAAGCCTGATGATGGAAGTAGCGCAAGTAAAACTGATGTCCCTGAACAAGAGGAAGTATTTATTTTGAAGAAAAGAGGAGTCTCTAATGCGAAAGTAGAGGTACAAATGCATAATAAAACATTAAAATTAATATAAAATATCTAATACGAAACAGTTTTTAGCATCATCATTTGTCATCATCCATTCTCCATTACAGATTACCAATTATGATATGATATGCAATACAATGTACAATACCCTAATTATTTTGTTTCCTATTTTTGCAGGAAAAGGGCGCAAAGAAACGGAAACTCTCATCAGCTACTCCTCCTGTAGCTATTCCTCCGGTCCGAAGGTCATTGCGAATTCAAGCTAAGAAAGCAGAAGAAGCGATGGACGCTGTTGTGACAGCAGCAACCGTACCAGCAATACCTCCTACGAAGCCGGTAAAAGAAAAAACCTTATCATCATCGGTTCCTGCTCCACCTCCTCGTCCTCGCACAAACGCTAACCGACGACGCAAGTCAACCTTGAGCAAACAGGAGCTGGATATTTTGATAGCAGCAGTTCCGCCGCCAGCAACAAGTCCCCGTCATCTCATTTGGCCTCCCGTCCTAAAACTGAAGCAGGAACCTTTCGACGATAATATCGAAGAAAAGTACGGAAATCAGCCTTACCAGCCTTCAGTCATGATGAATCCTAATGAGAATTCGACTCGTATCAAGCGTGAGAGTAAGAAAACGGCTTCGTTTTCCGATACTGCTCCTGTTGCTGCTACTGTCACTGCTGCGAGTTCGAGTTTAGATTTAGATTCAGCCATAGAGCATGGAGTATGTTTGAAGCACGAACCTCAATCCCCAGCAGCGGTAAGGGATGATGATGAGGAAGATTTTATGCCAGGAGGAGGTAGTTCTTTGTTCAACTTAAGCAATGCCGCACCGCACCCCCCTTCATCGCTCATTTGCGCTGGGCCCAGCAGTAGCCCAAGTAATCATCAACTTGCCCTTTGTGAGGCACCGTCCGAGCAACGTAGAAATGCAGCTTCGCATTTCCTAGTGCGTTATCAGTAAGCTCATACAGAATAACAATATTAACAATATAATGAACAGCAATATTTTTCTGTTTCTAATCCAATATTTTGAGCGCCTTAATTATGTATTTATTTTTGCTAATTTATTTGCTTCATCAGGAACTTGACTCCAGAGGAACAGGTCCCAGCTTTGGTTACTGATCTGGCCAGGCAACACTCAGTCTTAGTAACCATGCAAAACAATCTTCATGCCACGCATCGTAATCAGTTGGCACTTGAAGCTAACAACCTGATTCTAAGCCGGGAAGCATCAGCTAGTAAGAAGACGGCACACGTGGAAAGGAAGCGAGCTGAAGACGCTTATAAGCAATTAGTGCAAACCCAAATCTATTCCAAGGCATACGAGAATGGCATTAAGCAGCAGATGTTCGCTAGCAAGGAATACACAGACGCGATCGCCGAGAACAGAGCGGAATGTGATCGACGTGTGACGGTGATCGAGAAAGAGAGAGCTGGCTTAGCCAAACGTTATTTGAGTTTGGAACGAAGTCATCGGCATCTGCAAGGCTTCATAAGCTCTCTAACGAAAGTCCTGGGAGAATTAGCTGATACTGATGAGGAAAAAATAAAAGGAATTTTAAGCAAAGTGCTCTCAAGCCTTGGAAAAGACTCGGGAAATGCCAAAGAGAAAGAGAAGATTGAAGACATTGCCAAGACAATTACTGACTGCTTCAACTGCGACCCGTCCCCAAATGCTGATGAGTTCTTTGCCAAGTTCGTCGAAGAAATGAAGACGGAGGGAATTTTGACAATGAAGAAGAATGCTGAGGACCTATCCATCGAGTCTGAGATGTGCAATACTAATGGAGTCCTGAACGGCACTGCTACTGCGACTGCTGGAAATGAAATTGCTGAAGGAACGTTCAACAGCGGTCAAGGTCAAGATAATTCTTTTGTGGTTAACACCAACATCAGCGTTCTTGCTGTGAATGGTTCTGCTACAGAAGCAGCAGCAGAAAAATCCACGGCTTCCACTTGCTTCTCATTTGGATACGATCACGATCTCACCTCAGAAAGCTTTGTCGAGTTCGACTCATTCAATGTCCAAGATTTTTCTTTGCTGGACACTGCTGTAGATTACAATTTGCTGGGCATCGATAACGATAGCTTGTTCATAACCTCCCCACTGAACAACTCTCTTGCAGAAGAAAATGAAGTGGAGATGCAGATGACTGGACAAAAGATGGCAGGAGAAATACCTGAGAAGGCAGAAGAAGAGCTTGAGAATGAGTTGGAAGAGGAGCTAGCAGAAAAGGATAAGGAGAACGCTGTAGTGGCAGTGGCAACAGGAGCCGATGCTGATCCCATCAGTTCCTCCAATAATGCTGCTTCATTGGTATTGGTGGAGGAACATCATGAAGATACTCTCTCGGTGGTGGAGAAACGTGGGAACTCGCTCGGGTCAAACAGATGCTCTTATCCGATGGATTAAGCCGAGTGAGTTTGCTATGAATATGAATATTATTAATTATTACATATTATTATTTAAATTAGGACTATGAAATAAGATAAATGTATTTTGTTAGCATTTTGTGAGTGAAAGTATGTTTAGATGGAGTTGCTAATCGTTTTTTACGTATTTTGTCGTTTTTATAGATATTATTTATCTAATGACGCTTTCGTTTAAGTTTATTAAGTATTTTAAATCATTAATAATTACAATTTTGTATTAATTTCATTTTCAATATACTACTCATAGTAATTCCATAAATGACTTAAATGTTATTCGTAAAGTGTCGCATGCGTTCTTTTATGCACCGTTATGGTAGCCGTTGAAATAAAATATTATGCATGTTGTAAAATTATTTCGATATGTATTTGTCTTAATCCTTCCTTTCTTTACTTTAATTACAATTGCATTTTGTCTTTTACATAGTATTAATATTTAATAATAATAATTTTAATTACATAAATGCTCTTAGTCTGTTAGTATAGCGCTGCAAGCATTCGTTTTTACTATTTTGTATTTTAACATGGTAGTCGTTGCGCTGTTAACTTCAATTATGTCATTGCATTGTTTTGTTTTGTTGCGTGCGTGGAAATGAAAATTCTCATACCAAAACAGCACAATTTTCCTGGCATTTTATGTGTGGTGAAGCGAATTGAATAATAATACTATCGTACGTACTATAATTATAATTATAAATGAAGATTAAGTTTAAATGGTATGGCCTTGAGGTTTGAATTGATGCTCCATTCACCCTTTTTGGTTTGTAGTTTGTAGTCTAAAAATCTTTTTAACAGGCAGTTCACCATACACCAGACAATTCCATTTTCAAACCTTTCAGTGAGTATAAGTACAGATAAGTGTACTGGTATGGTGGTGTTTGTCTTTGATAAGATAAGATAAACGTATTTTTTAATATTATCATCAAGTTCAAAGCTTATCATGATACCTACGTAGCTCGTAGCTCTTTAATCGTTCATTTGAGTTTTTAGTCCGAAAGTGAAACAAGTGGAGCGTCATCACATCAGAAAAATTGCATTCTCATTCAACTCTGTCTGATGTGTTTGATTTACTTTTTGTAAAAAAATTAAAAAATTCTTCAAGCCTAGCAATAAAATGAGGAAAATATTTTTTCTTTCTTTAATTTTAGTTGCATTTCAGTTGTCATTCACAACTGTAGACAGTGCAAATATAGTTTTCTTCGTAGGTTTCAGTTCTTACAGCCACCGCGTGCCAATGTGGCCCCTCGCCGAAGCTTTGGCAGAGAAGGGTCACAACGTAACATTTATTTGTCCATATTTAGATAAAAATCCCAACCCAAAAATATTCGATTATGCACCCCAAGGCTTGAAGGATTGGACTTTGGTCTTTGATGAAGATTATGACATCTTTGAAGACCGGAGAAATGGGCGGTGGCTCACCAACGGTTGGTTCAGTTGTCCGGATCTGGGCATATCCATGTGCGAATACGTTTACAGAGATCAAGAGTTCATGAGATGGGTGAAATCCGCGGAGGTGGATTTAGTTATCATTGACGCCTTGTTTAACGACTGCGCTTATGGCTGGGCTCATCATTGGGGAGCCAAGCAAATTATTTTTCATACGTCAAGCGCCTACTCCTGGTTCATCGACAGCTTCGGTCTCCCCTCCGAAACCAATTGGCTTCCAAATAAAGAACTTGTCTACTCTCCGGATATGACATTACCCCAAAGGATCGCCAATACTTTGATGCCTGTCGTGTGGGACTATTACCGGAAATGGTACTACTTCCCGAAGTTGGAGAAGCTTACCAGGGACAACCTTCCTCTAACTGATAAACTACCTTCATTCGAGGAGTTGGAGTGGAACACGAGCATGATCTTCATAAATACGCACTACGGCGAGGATTTCCCACGTTCTCTCCCTCCACACACGATAAACGTTGGGGGAATAGCGTGGACAGGGGGAAAGGCGAAACCGTTACCGAAGAAATTGGAACAATTCTTGGGGAATGGAGAAGCAGACTTCATCTACGTCAGCTTTGGAACGTTGGCGAACTTCACCAAACTAGATAAGCCAGTGCAAGAGGCATTCTTCGGAGCTATTAACAGCTTCCCGAACTTGAAGTTTGTTTGGAAATATGACGATGAATCCATTTTGAAGAAGTTCCCGAATAAAAATGTGTACTTGAGCAAGTGGATGCCACAGCAACAAATTCTTGGCAAGTTGACTGTTGACTTAACTTTTTATGCGTATAATTAACTAATTCATTATTTAATTGATTAATTATTTGATAATATTTTATAACAGCGCATCCAAATATCAAAGGATTCATCACCCACTCTGGTTTACTGGGAATTCAAGAAGCTGTTCGAAATGCTGTTCCCCTAATTTGCTTCCCCATTTTCGCTGACCAGGACTACAATGCCGAGAGAGTTCATCGGAAGGAGTATGGAATCCAACTGGAAGTTTTAAGCGTGACGCAATCTGAGCTGGAGGACGCAATTAACAAACTTGTTAATGATCCAAAGTATATTTTAAATCATTATTAAACTTCCTCTTTTCTACTCATTTACTCCGATTTTGATTATCACTTAAATAATCATTTTTTAAATGTGCGTTTCTTTCTTCTGACTTTGCAGGTATCGCAATAACATGAAGAAAGTTTCAAATCTGTTCAATGAGAGACCACAGGAGCCTCTGGAGACTGGTTTGTGGTGGACGGAATTCGTTCTTAAACATAGTCACGAGGAGCTAACAGCCTTGAGACCTTTGGGAGTGAGCCAGCCTTGGTGGAAGAAGAGGGGAGTTGATGTGTGGGCGACTGTTCTTGGTATCGCTTTAATCCTTTCGTATACATTGCTTTTAATAATTTGGAAAATATTGCGGAAATTGTGCTTTGGAGGTCCAGTGAAGAGCTCATCTTTGTCAAAAAGTAGTAATGGAAGTGTTAAAACCAATAATAAATTAAAAAAGAAGAAATTCCTGTAATTAAATGTTTCTAGTATATATTTAAGTAAATCAAAATCATGCCGTATAAAAGGAAATAAACTGTAAACTTTTAATAATCAAAATCATGCATATTTATACTACTAAATTAGTTTTCTCAAATCATGTCGTATAAAAGGAAATAAACTGTAAACTTTTAATAATCAAAATCATGCATATTTATACTACTAAATTAGTTATCTAAAATAAATCATAATTATAAGCGTAAATTAGTTTCAGTAGCGCATCCCATAGAAAAAAATTAACATAATTTGCAAATAAAAATACTATCGAAACAAATGTAACTATATAAATAAATTACTACCTACTCACATTACTTAAAACATAAAACAAATAAAAAGTAATTGCAATAGGTACATCATCATTACGCTTATGTTAGGCAAATAAAAGTCTGGTATTTTAGGGTAGTTAATTCTTCTTTTTTATTTAATTTTAAAAGAATGTTTTAGTTTTAAGCGATAACGAAAAGTATTTTATGATGTTTTTTCATTTCAACACGGAAGTGTCACACGTTGCCCCATTTCAGTATGTTACGTATACGTATCGGTGCGAGTTGCGAGACAGTGCAAGTGCGCATCGCATTTATTGCACATTTTAGAATTTATTTTGCAAACTGAAACAATATTATATTTTATTATCATGAGAACACATCAACACATGTATCCATAATTAGGTATAATTAGGTATTAGGAATAATTGAGGCAGAACATTTTATTTGAAGATGTCTTCTGAATCTTAAAACATCAGTTTTTAAGTGATTATCTCACATTCATTATGATATTATGTGGGTTGAGGTAGGAATGGAATATCATCGGATTAAAATTAAAAGAACATTTTTGAAAGCTCAGCTTATTTTTTATTTAGAGATACGTACGACTTTATTAATCACATCACTAGCTTTACGATACGATACGATACGGTTGAAGTAAGTAATGAGGAAGTTGGATTTGCAAAAAATTTTAAAATGCAGAACTTACTTCTCTCTCTTTTTCTCTCCAGTTTTATTTTTATTGCCAGAATTTTTACACCGACACGTGTTACATATATGTACTACCTGAAACAATTTTTTTAAATTAAATAACAAAACATGCTGTACGTACATAATAATACAGACTACAAACTGTTGCATTCGCATTGTTTCATATTATTTTAGTTACTCTGCGTAGCTTTACTAATATTGCTATTGATATTATTGAGTCAATTTCAAGGTTTTTACAATTGAATAAAAGCGGCAAACTTTTTACAAAAATCTCGCCAGTTTAACAATTTTTTTCTGAAGGTGGTTCCATAGTAGCGGAGGAAGACGTTGCAAGATGAAAATGAGCAGGAGCAACAGCACAACGTCTGCTAATCACGATGAGTGGAACAAATACGGTACAAAATAATAATATAAACATTTTATTCTTAAAATTTCATTGAAATCAGTTTCCGTTTTATATTTTTAACGTTTTATTTTTTGGTAAAAAGGAGATTCATCGGCGATTATACCCAGGCGGCTGCAGGAAATCACTCAGCTTTCCGCTCTAAACAACAACGTCGACGACATTGACGATGTCACCAAGAAACTAAAACTTCTCGGGAAGTCCTGCGACATCGCAGTTGGTCAAAATGAGTACGTGGAGGACAGTGGATTTGAGGAAACTCCCCTCCAACAGTTAATCAGGGAGGATACAGCAACAGATCCGAAGATTTCTTCGGGCTTTTGCATGCTCAGCAGCCCATACCAAGGGAATTTTCTGAAAATGTTGGCGGAAATGACTCGAGCGAAGGATATTCTGGAAATTGGGATGTTCACTGGCTATGGGGCTGTCAGTATGGCTGAGTCGTCGTATTGCGTAAGATCTGCTGTTAGATTTAATAGTTCATTAATTAATTGCATTTTAAATAATTAACTTTTGTGATTCGAGTAGGAAAACGTTGTCACGTTGGATATCGATCCATATTGCAAATCATTTTTCAAAGAAAGGCTGGCTGGATCCCCACTACTGCAGGATAAAATCCGGGTTATCATAGGTCCTGCTTATCAATCCCTGATTAAGTTAAAAGAGGAAAGGAAGCAATTCGACCTGGTCTTCATTGATGCGAATAAAGATGGTTATTTGGATTACTACAAAGTAAAAAGCATTTTTATACATTTTCATAAAAGAGTGTTAACTTATATTATCGACAAACCAACAGGTTAATTTTTGTTGCATTTAACTTTACTATTTATAAGCTCATTATGGACAACAGCTTAATCAGAAGCACTGGAACCATTGCCTGTGACAACGTTCTTTGGTCGGGGACGACCTACAACCAATCCACCCCAAATGGGCAGATCCTTCACGAGTTTGTTCAGTTCGTCAAGAGTGATGAGAGGGTGTATCAGGTAATTGCAGATAAGAAAAAAAGTATTTATTTGCAAAATTTGCGAGTTTAATTTCCGTTACCGCATAACTTTAATCATATATTTTTTGCTTTTTAGATGATCCTGCCACTGAAGGATGGAATCTTATTGATAAAACCAAAAGAGAACAAAACGGAAGCTTTACTATTGTAATAATCGAGTATTGTTGTGGGTAATGAGTGGGTGACAATATATTTACTTAAGTTCAGTTATATTTAGCGTTTAAGATTAAATCATTATAAATGGAAGCGAAACAGGAAGCAGACAGAAATGTAATGTGTTTAACAAACAATGAAACATAAAAAATCTTCTTTCCTAATGAGATGTTAATTAGGAAGTACATTAGCATTTTGCTTTATACAAATCATTTAATGATGAAAAAATTAGGCTTATCCTAATAAATCACATCATCCTGTTCAGTTAAAGTAAATAAAGGTTTACTTATTTAATCAGATTTCATTGACCGTGAACTCTATTTTTGTTTTACTTGTGGGTACGTGGGAAACTTTTATTTTACTTTAGCTAGCTCAATATTTTCTCAATTTCCCCCATTTTCCATTCCCTACAACGATGCGATGGACTTGTGTGGTGTGCTGGATTACATTTCGTTGGGATTTGCAAACAAAAAAATATCTGTCTGTGGGAGTTAGATAAAGATTGCTGATGCTGACCATTCTCATATATCCCCATTATATTCCCATGTACATAATAATAGCCAATAGCTACACATACAATGACGTCCGACTTGTTACACGAAGCACGTCATTTCCAATTAGGTATTAATTAATCGAGTAAAGACTAGATTTTAATCTCTCTCTAAATCTAATTGAAGACACTATTAAACAATTACTAAGCAACCTATAGCCATTCTATTCTATCAGGCATTAAAATGTATTTCTTGCTAATGGCTTATCTGCACATTCACGTTGTCTGACGCTATAACAAAAACTGCAGCAAATTCACATCAAGTAAGCATCTTATGTTCTGCATTTTATTTTATTGATTGCAATGCTTACATTATTATGTATCTATATAGTATCGTTACATGCATTTCAATCAGCTATTTCACAGGTAAAACATTTTCTTAAGAAGTTTGACATTGACATTTGATCATATAGAAGATAAAATAAATAAATATTAGTTTTGATTGAAGAATAAAGATTTTTATGCTTTGACTTTGGATAGTCCGCTAGTAATTATGGAATAGCTTAGAATAAGTAATATTTAGTTACGTTACGTTACGTCACAATAAAAAAGACTATGCAATTAAAATAAG
>JAHZNJ010002747.1:0-13806 GCA_027744475.1 Lepidocyrtus cf. sotoi NNG-2020 | reverse complement strand
TGTCATTCCAGATTTTTGCCAGCGGGGGTAAGTTGATACTTATTATTAATTCTTGAAAGTTTCCAAAATCTATTTACTAATTTATTATAATAATAATCAATCAATAAAATTTTAGTGATAACTTTGGCTTTTATAAACGTATCCCGTTTTCACAGCAAATGAAAGTATGGACAATGCGGCTGCTGTTAAAGGAAGAGAAAAGGAAAGAAGCTCTACCAGTTCTAGCAGCTGTAATTCTATTACAGTGACAGAACAACCGAACTCAATTAAGAAAGTCGCCTTTGAAACGATATCAGAAATCTTAGCCGAATTTCGAAATTGGTATTCTCTGCACATTATTAACGGTAAATGGGAAAACGTTTCAGAAATTGTAAATTTCGCCACTGCTGCTGTCAATCAAGTTGAGGGGCTTTATGCCAGTCTGCCACAAAAATGGGAGATAGACACCGCTCTCGATTCGTTGACCTTCACGTTATCTAACATGGGTTATCTTGTCCCAAAAAAGATAAGAAAGCAGATGAAACTACAGCAGCGGAAGTTTATTCAGGCAGCAGAATCATTCAACATCATTAACTATGATGAAGCTGATGACTTGATACTAGAACTGAAACTGAAAGATTCTCTGCATTCGCTTTTATCATACCTCAACAATATCCGCGACTGGTATGAATTTTGCGAAGATTTAGAAAAATCTCTGAAAACTTACAAATGGCAACAAGATAAGCCCTTGCCACCATCAACAACCGAAGTAAAATGGCTTGATTTCCTGGAAACCGAATGGCAGTATCCAGTTCCCAGAAAAGTTAGAAGAATTGAGCAATCAATTCCGGCTGAGCATACCAAATTTCTAGAAGACATAATTTTGTTCGCAGCTAAACCAATTGAATTTGATTTCGAGGGGATGACAGTTTCCGGAAATTTCATAAAGTTGAGTGAGATTTATGACGAAAACGGTCTCCCAAAAATTGAAGGTCTAAGAGACAAAAACCACATAGAAATCTACGCAACCCTAACGATTTTTGTTGACACCAATATTGATTCAACGAAGCAGCAGAGCTCGTTAGTTTTAATTGCCCCAAATTTAGTTGTGATTCAGAAAGAAAGGTGTATTGATTTAAGTGGAAATGACGCAGAAAATCCCCATCCAGAGAAAGCTGCTAATGGTTCAACATCACGTCTTTTCATACACAGTCCTCATGGAATGAATGGTAACCCGGGAATGTCTGGCCATCCCGGAGGTTCTTTCCTTGGAATATTTCAATTCGGCGTAAACATAGATTCTTTAACAATTAGATCAAATGGCGGTAAAGGGGGAAATGGGCAGCACGGTGGTGACGGCGCAGCCGGAAACGGCGGAAATGGTGGAAATGGTGGGGCAGCTGGAAAAGGTGGCCAACCTGGAACAGTAAACATTATAATGTCTATGGAAAATCAAGTTTTTCATAAACTTATAACAGAAGCGGGCGAAGACGGAAATCCTGGTGAAGGCGGCAGGGCGGGATCAAGACGTTTAATGGGAAAAGATCATCGCATATTTTGGGGCAAACCGGGCGCCAAAGGAGGACATCCGGTAGAAGACACTGAAGCGCATCCAAATTGCAATATTGTGGAGTGGAAATCCATTCTGAAATATAAATGGTCAGCCTACAGATACTTAGGCAACCATGAAATATCCGAATTCTTTACGTTCATGGAAACCGAACCAAAGCTGAAAAGATATTTTGGTGCCCAGTCATGCATAGAGCAAATGCTCCATTTGCAAAAGTTCAATGACCTCCCAAAGGAAAATCTTACGCAGCTATTCTCCAATTTTCTTTTCCAAATGGAATGCTTCCTAAGCGGCTCCCTTTCCCATTCTGAATTGGCTGAAGAAATAAATGATTTTAAGAAGGTTGGGGCATACCTGGCTACCATTTCCCATAGCAAATTATCCCTCCTGAATGATTATTACGGATCAAGCGTGGTTGTTGACGTTTCTCGTTATTTCAACGTTGTTAAAGAAAGGATGGAGCATTTTAAAGAAAATTCCGCTTTAGTTGCTGTAGCAGAAGCCCAAGCTAAGTTCGAGAGTGCAATGCAAAAGAAAATCCAAATAACTAAAGCAATTCAATCTGAAGAGATCCAGCCATTATTAGCTGAAGTCGAAAAGGAGTTAGAAGAAAGGTTGAAGTCATTAGCATCCCAATTTGTGAAGTTAACTAAGGATGCAGAGAGTAATTTGGCACAGGCAAAATCCCAATTAAAGAAAGCAAAGGAGACCATCGGATGGAAGATCGCTTTTCAATGGATCGCGAATGTTGTTGGCCTAACAACTACGATTTTCACCGGAAGTATTGGGACGACAGGGAAGGTGATGGCTGCATTGACACCAGCTTCCAATTTCCTACTAAAGTCATTATCAAATGACGGCAGCAGCGTTGCTGGGGAGGATGGGCTTCAGAATTCTTGGGCGGAAGTAACCAAAATGGCAGAGCGGACCAAAATCTTCTCCGATAACGTTAAACAGACCATAAATAAAACCAAAGTGGAAATTAACCCAGCAACAGAAGCATCAATCAAAGCCACATATTTTCTTGGTGAAACTATAGCAAATGCAATGTTTAAGGCAGCCCAGTCAGACAACGAAATTCAAAAGCTCCAGCAAATCGTTCAGGAAGCCGAAATAATTTTACAAGACGTGAAAAACCGGGATAAGCTAATGCAAGAAGTCTTCATTCCTTCTGTGGACTCTGCCTTATCCGCTTTCGAAAGTATTTTGGACCATTCCAGTGAAGATCAGAGACATGCCCGTCTTCATTCTTCGAAGCTGAAGCTTGGACAGTTCAAGATAAGCAGAATGCTTACAGAACTGAAGCAAAATCTAGACCAGATTAGTCTGGGATTAGAGACCCAAACGTTTTTGAATGTTATGGATAAAGTGCATGAATATCTGGCACTGATGATTTCCTTATTCGAAGACATCGAACGATTCCAGGATACCAAAATGCTCGGGAACTATTTGGCCGTCTTGAATTCTTCAGGATTTCAACAAATCCAAGTAAGCAATCCCATCTTAGCAGCATCCTTGGCTCAACTTAAGAAAATGAATACTGCAAATCTATTTATGGTGGAGGATCGAAGGGCGTTGCACGCGCTGAAGCAGTGGGTGTTTCCATTCGGGAAGATTTATTTGACGGAAGATTTGGAGGTTATTAATAATAACGAGGAAATTAATCCAGAAGACTTAGCGGCAGTGTACTCCGAGCAAGTTCGAAGGATTCAGTTAGAGCTGGAAAAATATAAATCAACAGTTCTAGATTTACACGATACTAACTTGATTCACACCACATTTGCATACGGATTTGTTTCGAGCAGACCCTTCTTCACTTGGAGGAATAGCGAATGGCATCCCTTAATTACTAAGCTGCTGTCTGGTGACACCGTTGAACTGAAAGCAGACATCCGGTTATCTCCAAGAGGACGAGATGCCATTAAATTCCAGCAGATAGAACTTGTTCTAGTCATTCCTGAAGAGAAGAAGACTTCAACTGAAAATCAGGAGGTTCTGGATTTGACTCTGAATCATTTCGGGGTTTTGTTGACTCACTCCGGTGTGTCTAGCTACAGATTTGACGGAAGCTTCTACACAATCTACGGGGAGAATAAAACTATTCAGTACAACTTCGAAAGGGATCAGGCCAATGGGAACCGTTTGGGGAGTAACAGAGTGAATGAGAAGTTCAAGAGCGGAGATTGTCTTCTGAGTCCTTATACTACGTGGACGATTCAGCTAATCCGAGTATCAAATAATAATGCATTGGGAGAAGGAGGAGGTGGAGCGATGAACTTTGAAATGTTAGAAAGATTTGCAACCTTGGTGGACCTGCACCTTGTTGGAACAGGGATTTACGTGGATTCCCAGAGATTAAAGGAGGATTTGGAGGTGGACAAATATTATCAGGGGGATGAATCCATTTGCGTAATCGATGATAAGAATTAGTGATTAGCATTTGTTGAATTTGTTCTGTATTTAAATTACGCATGACCTGAGCTGAATATTATAAATTATTATCGAAAAAATAAAAATTAAACATTTGTGTGAATAAAAAATAAAATATGGATTGCAGACAAGAGTTTAGCCACAGCTTGAATTTGCATTTTTGAATGGTTAATCAATTATTAAAACAAATTTTATTAAGAACAAAAGCTCAATATGTGTTGCAATATTTTCAAATTAATCGTTTATTTGAATAATAGGTAAAAAAATAGAATTTCATTATGCCACATTTTACATTTTCATTGAAATTTTTATTAACAAGTTTTAGGCTTCCAAAGTTAGAGGTTCTCAAAGTACGCTATGCAAAGATTAATCCTACTGCTGTAGTGTTGACTCGGCACCCTGGCACAGCCGACTGGATCTGTCCGGAACCTGGATTCGTGTTCCAGTATCCGCACAATCTTCTTCAAAACTTCAAGCTTCAAAACTTGGTGGGAATTGAGGCAGGGGGAATGGAACCGTGGTCGGGAAATGAAAATCTCAAAGAACTATCTTTCGACGGATGGCCACTTAATCGGGAGGATGTGGAAGGTTTCTTTCGTGTATACTTCCCAAACTTGGAGTACTTTGAAGCAGCTCTCGACACTGAGACTTTACCTTTGGTTTGTTCCTCTTGGGAAAAGACGATGAAGAAGGTTTGCTACACAAAACGAAGTGAACAGTTTCCAGAGGAGTTTTTGGAGTCTTGCAAGCTGCAGTATGGGAAGATTGAAGTTCTTCCGTCAACTAGGACTAGATTTGATGAATTTCTCTAATGAAAACTATGCGATGCGATAGGTTTAATAATTAAAAATATGAATTGTTTGATTGTAAGACTGTACCTACGATTATTGTAAACCTGTCAATTAGCAATTCATGAACTGTAGATTATTTTTCGTGAAAAATGTTGAATGATGGGTTGAAATCAGTTTAAAGCACTGCAATTCTTAAATCATTAAATAATTTTATTGTATGTATTGATTGAGTTAACAAAAAATGCATGCACGAAAATGATGCACTTATTATAATGTTTATAGCTATGCAGAATAAAATAATTTAAATGAAATAAAATAAAATATCATTAAAATAAAAACGAGCGCAACATAAGATTATAATATTACGAAAACTGTATTGAAGAACATAACAAACAATATCTCACTACTTAAATGAATAAAATAAAAAAGATTATTAATTAGTTCTTGATAAAATGTATAAATAATTTAGGACGTTACTGTAAAAATGGGATACGGTACAAGTTTGTTTTGAACTTTGTAGTAGATTAGAAATACACTTAAAAATCCCGCAATCTCACTCTGATTTAGAATAGTAGGTATCAATTAAATGGATTACATTTAAACATTTTTTAGGATTATAATGATTTAACATTTAACGTGAACCATTGTTATGTACATAAATTGGTAACCAATCAAATTGAAGATATAATTTTAAACGGTAACCGTGTAATCGGCTTAGACGCTGCTTCAGTTAACCTGTTTTGGTTAATGCTACAAAAATGAATCTTCATCGAAGAAGGAATTCTTCCTCGCTCTCTTTCTTCTTCCACGAATGGCTTCATCCATCTGCTTCCCCTAATTAATGTCACGTTCTCCAGCTTCGGCCAGAACTTCCAGGCAGCTTCCAACACTGTTTGGTGGCTGAAGACGAGACTCAACCTTTTTAAATTCTTCATCCAATTAGCTGCTTCCTTTAGACTGTCTGCGTTGAAGTTTCGAACCAGACCTAACTCAAACTCTTCGAGCTTGTCTAATTGAAGAGCTTCAGAAGAATTTTTTACCCCCACCACTTCCCATGGCGACGACATGAGATCACTCACTGCAAGGGGATATCCAAACATTAAGATTGTTTCCGTTGGGAGGCAACTGAAAGTTTTCAAGTTCGGCATTCCATAAAGAGCTTTGAAGTCAAATCTTACTCTCTGTCTATATGTGCCGTGTACATTCACACGGAATTCGGTTAATTGAGGGAAGGAGAATCCTGTGAAGTCTGTAATCCAATATCTATCCTTAAGATATAAAAACACCTCCAATTTCGTCAAAATAGTATTAATTGAACAGCCATTCATAAACTTATGGAAGGGCGATGATGCTAGTCCATTCTGCTTTTCCGCCTCGGAAATCGAGAAGTTTAACTGGAGCTTTCTTAAAGTTGAAGGCTTCTTCTCAAACTCCATATATTCCAAAAGGCGAGTCACATCATCCATTTCTAAATTGGTGTGGAGAGCTTCTAATCCGATCTGATTTCTCTTGGCTTCTGCGGCAAATCCTAAGGCATCCACAACATCGTCGTCGCAGGTGAATAAAGTCTTCAGATTGGGGAGGAGCTTTAACAATTCTGAAATTTCGTTTGGATCTATCTTATCATTCCTAATCATTTTTAGATAAGTGAGCTTCTCTGCAGTAGTATTTTGCTTCTTATTGACTTTTGTAGAAGAGGCTTCAGAGCCAGGCTTAAATCCACAGTTTTCAATGACAAATCTCTTAAGTTCCGCACGGGACCCATCTACCAAAATCCATTTCATTGTGGGGAGGAAGTCCTGCGTCCAGTCAACACCTTTAATACCGAAGGATTCCATTTTTGGGGAGCATAACTCCCAGAACTCCTCCATTAGGGGGGAGCCTTTACCGTCACCTCGAAGTCCAAACGGTTTCCTTTCGTTACTCAGAAGCCGGAAGTTACGAAAAGGAATTGCATTTATTGGATGTGGATGTCCTTCGGAATTGTTCCAGAACTTTAAAAACGGTTCTAGTCCCCATCTGTGGTCATCATCGAGGACAATTCCAATCTGGACGGACCGGCGCCAACTCTCAACGCTGTTTCTTTCCCAGAGCTTATTTACGAGGCGGAATTGCTTTTGGTCTGTCACGTGAAGTTTCTCGAAGATATTGTCCAAAATCTAAAAAAAATCAGAGGAATAGATAAAAGATAACACAAAAAAGCCTAAACTCTGGCAATTCTGCGATGCGTAACAACAACATGTAATTAATATTTTTATTTTAAATTATTTGCATAATATTATATTTGCTCAATTCGTACCACAGCATTTTGTAGAGCTTTTGCAGTTGAATTATATACACGCAAAGCGTAAGTGGATGGAAGGTTAGCAGAATTATTATTATTATTACTGGTGGAAGAAGAGCTGGCAGTCTCATTTTCAGTATTGCTCGAAAGATTTATTTTCTGTCTTTTTGTAGAGGAGGTCTCGGAAAACATCAGCTGTTGGATATCCGCTGTACGCAAATAAAATACTAATTTTTAAATGGTTTTAAAACCAAATTTTGATTTTAATTCATTTTTTAGTCGAATCACAAGACTTTACCTGTGTATTTATCGAATCCATATGAAGAAAGTGTAGAAATTAACTTCTGCAAAGGTTCTGAGCTACTTCCGTTCTTATTCATCCATTCCTTAATGATTGTGGCTAGGGCATCTTGTGGAGAAAGTTTATTTGTCATTAGATCGGACTTAATCTGCTTCGCCCTCTTGAAGTTTGTGAGAAGGTCCATCGCAATTAAACAAATTGGCCATTTATCGTACAGTCCCCGGAACAGTTTATGTTTGGAGGATGTGGTCAGTAAAATCTGTGCGATTTTATTGTGCGCTTCTGAAAATATGAAAATAAAAATAATTAATATAAAAACATTTTGTTGGCGTAAAAATTAAATGCTAATAATAATTCTATTCATTATTAGTATTTGTTTACTCGTATAGTACTTAATTAACTAGTACGTAAGCATTATAAAAATTAATAAACAAAAACTTCATGCCGCGTATCTTTATAATAATCGATTTTAAGCTTACCTTCACCATTATTCTTTCCTCCTCCTAATTTTCTTTTGCTTGAATCTGCCATTTTTAAAGAAAAACAGGCAGCAGCAAACTCACAACAGGAAGTTAAAGTAAATAAATTTTTATTTCCACAAAATATTTTAATCCGCTCTAAAATTAAAATTAAATCGACAAATAGATTCACTGCTACTATTACTATACTATACTCCTGCTTCCTTCTTGTTCTTGTGTATTTTGTTTGTTTGTTTGTTTGTTTGATCATCTGTTGTTTGACTTTGACTGTGTAAAGGCATTTTGTTCAAAGTGAGAAGATTTTGGTTTTGTTCCTTTCGTGTAGAATGTTTCTGCCGGTAAAATGTATTCGTCTTGTTTGCTGTGCGTGGTGGTTAGTGCTGTAACATTTATGCACTGCCGTCTTGCTTTTTTGTTCCGTTCCTCTTTTCTGTAGTAAGTTGTACTACTATTTCTTTTATAACCTTTTTTATTATAGCAACCGTGTTATTATGCCATTGCCATCTAAAACTGCTCTGGTCTCAGTTGGTCTGTTTTTTTACCTATTTGGTCAAGAAAGCTTTTCAGCTCCCAGGGAGGTTGCGGATGGATCGAGCTCGAGCTCCTCATAAGTTTTGCTTTGAGTTTGAGACATCCTCTGAAAGGAGAATGTACTTTGAATAGGGAGAATTTGTAAATTAACACATATTGGCTATTGGCTTGTTTTTACCACACATAATCAATGCAATGGAGCTGGCAAAGCAAAGTGATATAATAAATATCATCATCATAATCAACCACGTTGTGATGTAAGTGGTTATGATGATCCCACAGAGCTTCCCTTGCATTACATTTTCCAAATAGTTTCGTAAAAACGAGAATCGTCGTCGGTGACAGGAATGGGAAAAGTTATGCATGAATTTATCAGTGAAAACTTATCAGGTTGCGTTTATTTGGCATTTTCGATTTCGATTAAACTGACGCTTATTTAATATTTGAAGGGAAATTATAACGATATTTATTTCAATATTATGCGTTCTATTCCGCCGGTGGTAGAATTTCCATCTGAATTGATATTTTCTGACAAAACCACGACTAAATCAAACCAGTTTTGTAATATTAATTAAGATTGTCATTCATTAATACTTTTACATTTAAATTAGCGTCAGTAGCTCAGTATCGATTTATTTTTGCTGTTTCTCGTACATCCCATAGGATGAAAATTATGACAAAATCTCTCATTTTCAGTTTTCTCAGATATTGCTAATGAAAGCGATATAAAATGAGCTGTTATTTTTGTAATTTTGTTTTATAAAGTCAAAATAACATTTAGTCTAAGGATGTATCCGCAAGAAGAGCAAAACTGGGAATTTTTTCTTTGTTTACTTTACTTGTCTTGTTTTGCCATTGAAGTGGATGAACTATTTTGTCAAATGGAGCAATAAAAGGGAAAAAGTCGCATGATATTTTTTATAATATTTATATATTTATATTAAAACAGGCGTAAATTTGTTTTGAAATTCATTTTCTTGGCTTCCAAATATATCAATAATAAAACTTTTGTCGATGAAAGTTGTTAATTTGGAGCGGTTTTTATGTAAGATCATCGGCAAAAAATTTCCGAGTGGCTTTGGCCTACTACATCACATCATTTCTAATGAATGCATCTGCACAATAAGAAATTTCGGTTTCATTTCATGCTGCATTTCGCGGCCCATAACTAAACCCAACTAAAATCGCTTATTCGGTGATTGCGTTGTCCAAACTCAAGTGCAGTAATGCGTTAGGTAACGCAACTTACGTTTTATTGTTACATAATATATATCATCTGGCTATTTAAATTAGCATAATAATTAGTTAAATACATCTGTAAAGTAAAATTAATACTATTAGTCTCTATTTTAATTCTAACGCACTTGTTATTTTTTCCTTATTACGTTTCATCTCATCATCATAAAATTCACATTTTTATTCCGTCATCGGTAACAAAAAACGGCTCGTAAGTTACATAATATATTGCAACATAATTATGCACATACTTATACCATTACTTTGGAAGAATGAGTAATTATCGGTCATTTACTCTTATCAAATAAAATCAGTAAATTTGAATGCACTGCACTGTCTACATGCCGTTAATTGATAAAGAGACAGTCAGCAATAAGGATTAGTTACCTGATTAGTTCGAAAAAGCGAGAAGCTCTAATTATTAACTATCAACAGCAGAAAATTATCAGCAGAATTTTCAATTTTTCATTATTAAAAATAAGTCTAACTTCATAATAAGAAATAAAAAATGGAAATGTTGAACATTAATCTCCTGTTTTTTGTGATAACTTCACTTATTCCAGTAAGTAACTTTTAAACATACGTGAAGATACGAAGGACCATCGGGATGCCCGATGAGCAATTAACTAATTGTTGTACTTAATTATTAACTTTTAATTCCTTTGTTTTACATAGATAATTGTTCGGGGCTCTCCCGTCAACACCAACGTACAAGTTTACAAACCAGAGCCTGAAGTGAACTCTAATATTTGGTCCGAAAACTTAAATCTCAGAAGACAGCAGCCCCGTCTCCAAGAAGAGGGTGATGAAGACGATGACACCACAAGCGCACCGGTACCCTCCTCCACACCATTCATCCCAGCGATCATCCCCGGCCTAACTAAAATTTTCCAGGGGATTATTACCGGAAATCTCAACGATATCTTTCACGGAGGTTCATCTTTCGCCCCACAAAATGTAAGCCATGCCATTGACTCCGTTTATAATCAAGTGGTGGGCTTAGCTCCGCCAGTTTCAACTGCTCCGACGACAAGAAGACCTCCACAGGAGGAAGCGGTCCCAGCAGCACCAGCGCCTGCCGCTACAGAAAAGGCGCCGGCACCTATGCCATTTCCAGAAGCTAAAGAACCATTACCAGTGAGAGTTCAGCCATCAGCGGCAGCACCAGCCTCACCGGCTGCGAGACCAGCAGCTCCACAGGTCAATCAGGGGTCAATCGTGATAACGACGAGTAGTGTGAAGCCAGTGACGGCTTCTAGGGAGGATGATGAAGATGAGGATACGGACTTATTTGGGTTCAGGGGATTTGATAGAAACGGCAATGTCAGAATTTAAATTAGGGCCGTTAAATTTTGTAATTAAAACTTTAAATTATTGCGTTGCGGATTGTAAACGTCATTAATTTTTATTTAATATTAATAAAAGGAAGGAATAAAATCTAAACAAAAAAAAATCGGACGTGTTTTGTACAGTTGCGTTTTTATATTACCTAATTTAAGCAACGAGCGCGACAATGACTACGCTGCATCCTTTCTTGTTAATTACCAATTAATTCAGCAGGTGGTCCTCATTTATTGGCGTAATTTTGTTCAGGTCGTATGGCTTTTTAGTCGCAAATTGCAATAATAAAGCAATTAGTAAAATATGTCGATTATTTATTATGCTTGGGTGGCTATATGCTATTATAGTATGGCTTCCTGGAGGAACAACCGGTGAAGTCTAATTGCTTTAGAGATTGGGAATTGGCAAAATTAAGCATTTTTACTAATTGTGATGATGGGGAACGGTTTTTGTCAAACGATTTTAATTTTTGATAACTTAAATAGATTTGCTGAAGCAAAATTATAATTGAAATTTTTGCAATAAAAAGGATTTCAAACGAGACTGATTGGAACCGGCCCTTAAGTTCATATAAAGTTCAAGAGGAGATTGATAAGGCACTTATATAGACATTCCTATAAGTTATATATTATGCATAAAGTATTATTAGACAGAACAGATCACGCCAAAATTGTGTAATTAGATTACTGATACTTCGATATAGTGATGAGATGATGGCCCTTAAAAGTCAATCAATCTACTTAATGAAAACAAAACTTTAGGATTAAAGTTTCATTTTGCTTAAATTCGCCTACATAGATCCAATGAGCCAAAACCATCTAAAAGAAATGCAAAAAGGCAAAGAATATTATTATTGAGCTCACAAATTAAAAGCCTCTCATCTCATCATCAATCATCATCATCCATCCATCCGCAACCCGCATCCCCATTTCATTTTACTCAAGTAATTTACTTTGTACATGTTTGCTACTACTATATATGAGGATTGAACATAAATTCATATGGCTTGGCTTTTGCTGCTTCATGAAAATGAAAAGGGAACAAAGTAAAATGCCATGTAGTAAAATTCAATGCAACAGTTTATCAAAGCTTTATTTTTTCTACACCACAGAAAAAAGTATTATAGTTTGCTATGCTCCTCTATTCTCTGTTCTTTCTGTACACAAAATAGACCCAAAATCAAAATTATGCCTTTACATTATATGTACAAAAAACAAACAACAGATGATGATCTTTACATGCATACAAAACAAAACGGATGACAAAAAGTAGGAAAGAGGAAATGAGATTCTATTTACTTTACAAAGAATATTGTTTTAATTTGAATTTTTTGAAAGTCGATTTGGATTAAAATTTTAAGTATATTTAATCTCCCATTGTCGCCGGTTTGCTACCTACTACTTGTGTGTGACCGTGACCTGTCATCTTTTTTAATTTGTCGACGTTTTACTACATCCAGCAGCAGTAGCTCATTTTTACACTTTTTCTTTGAAGTTGTGGATAATTGAAGATGGAGCCTGAATCCGACGCGTTACAAAACTCTTTGGTAAGTATTCATTTTCTCACACACAATCATACTTGTTTACGTGATTAAATAAATCTAGCATCTACAGTTGTACAGATAATTTAAACTCAAATGCTGGAAAGAAAAGAATTATTATAATATTATTTTTTAACACTCTAAATTAAATTTTATTAGATACTGGACAATATCTTCGTGAGGCTGCGTGTTTTTGATCAAAAGGAATTCCGACTAGTGAGCAAACTCTGGGAGAAATCCAGCGTTGAGCGATGGCGGCGGTCCGTTCAGATTCAAATTAATCTCAATGATGATGAGAAGCAGGATGTTGGAAAGGACAAAGAAGAATTGGAAAACAGGACCAAGCGTAAGCGCCGGGGAATGAAAGACTTTTTGGAGTTCTGGAACAATTCTGAAGACGAAGGTCATCCTCATCCCTTAAAGAATATTCCTTTCCGGAACTTCAAGCTCAGTAGCCACAGGAACTTAGGGGAAATTGAACTTCAAGGAGACGTCGAAGGTGACTCCCCCCTCATGAGAAAGTTCTGGGAAATATGTTCTCCAAAAATGGAGTCCCTCTCCCTCGACAGTATTAACGTGAAAGGGGGGTTCCTTCCTACAATGAAATGGATCTTGTTCGAAAGCAATGCTGCCGGTGTTCGTCGTCGGGTGGAGCTCAAAGAACTTGCAATAGAGAGATGCAGCTTTAATTCTCTCAGTAGTGAAGCTCCGACAAAACTGGTTGACGAGCAAAATACAGAAATAGCGAAGAAGCTCACTTCCCTGAAATTAATCATGGACGATAAATTGAAAGCTCCGGAAATCGCAGGATTGCTTCAACTCCTCCCGAATTTGAAGAAATTGTCAGCAGGGATTTGGGCCTACTATCACTGCAACGAAGTGGTTAAAGCCTTAGCCATATCCTCAGAAGCCAACAAGAAGAACAAGAAGAATCCAATTCAGTTGGAAGTTCTCCAGGCCTTGTTACATTCGGACACCATATCTCACCTTAAGGAGTACATAAAAACATCGAAGCCAAAATTTAAAAAGCTCCATTTAAAATTCAGGGTTTACATGGATACATCTTATTTCAATCAGGTAATATTAAATCCCAGCTCAAGTAGTATGCTCACCAAATTGAAAATATCTTTAAAAATGGAGGACAGATATTGGATTACGGACTTCACGGGATATTCATTCCCCCAGCTTAACGAGTTCCATTTGGGTATTACCAGTAAGGAGCAGAATGTAAGATTTGACTTCAAAGCATTTTATGGAATGCCCAATTTAAAATCTTTTGAGTGCAAAAAAAACTATGTTGATGTGCTCTCTGAGAGCCTTTCGA
>JAHZNJ010002746.1:0-10052 GCA_027744475.1 Lepidocyrtus cf. sotoi NNG-2020 | reverse complement strand
TTTTCAGCTTCTTCTTCGTGACGTGACAGACGAGCATTTTTATTTATCAAGTGTACTTCATATATTGACTTGAGAGCCAACGCATAATATATAATTCATCATCCAAGTCATTCATCAAATTGTCAAAGAGTAAAAATTCTCCGCGTTACAATATCTACAGATAAAATCAAGAATATGAATGCACAATGTATGAAGCCTCAATTTATTCATACAACAATAAATACTTTATGCAGTTTGTTGTTGCTCCCTTGAATAAATCTGCAAATATCATATTAGCATAATGAGAAGGAAGGTATAAAATGTATTTATATGAATAGGATGCTGTAAAATGATGTAATGCCATTTATAAACTATGTTTATGTCACTATGTTTTCAATATTTTGACTCAATGCAATAAGATATTAATAGATAAAGTGAAACTGTAAATTCCAATACAAAATCATTTTATATAATTTAATTCACAGAAGTAGGACACTTTTGTTTCAACAATTATAAATGAATCAACATAACCTATTTGTTCGTAACAATTAATTTTAAATTTAATCTTCATATTATAATGTTATCTGAAACATTCATGAAGCGTTTTAACCATGCTTCTTTGATTTTTTAGACTTTGCAAAACAAGGGCCACGAGCTTTTGGATTTTTCTGGTATTTTCGCCTTGCTTCTTGCAATAATGGCTTAAGATGTTCCATTGAAACACATTGGGATACTTTATTAATAAACTGGGCGCAGGATATTGTGGTAAAATCCTCGTCCTATTTAAAGTTTTAAATGTTAATTAGACCAATTAATTAAGCGTTTATAGAGGTTAAGTGCTCTTTAAAAGCTTGCCTTAATTTCCACTAGCACAATCTGAATCAGAAATTCCAGTAAGCCCATAGAGTGCCTTGGAGCCTGCTCCACCAACTGTCCCTAAAATCGAACTTACTTCATCGAGTGTATGATGAACGTTATCGTTAACGTCTAGTGGAGCCGTTGGAATTGACGGGGGTTTCTTATTGTTCACAAAGAAAAGTAATTCAATTACTGCTATTACCATCGATAAAATTTAATGTCTATAAGATAATGAGTTTTTATGTATCAATTGTATTTCTTTGCAAAGATATGAAATATTTTACCGCGTATCTACGTATTCTTGAAATGATGCTATCTTGAAAGTCAAGTTTTAAATCACGACCCCCGATGCCTCCATACACTCCTTGAAACTGGATTTAGAAAGATTTAAACAAATACATTTTTCAATTTGTCGAAACCAAATTTATAGTTTTCGCGACGACTTACCAACAACACGATTCCAAAAATTGCCACCAACATCACTTAGCTTCCTTAATGCTGTGCACCGTGCGTAAAAATGACAAATATGTTAATTGCTGTTGAACTACTAGAAACAAACAATTTTTGTACCAGAAACCAGATTTCTTTACTTTACCCCAATCCCTAGCTCAAACAGTATTAAGTTAGACTTATAGTTGGTTTATGGTTATTTGCAGAACTAATCTAAAATTAGACCTGAAATCCCATTTATATAACTTTCAAATCTTCTTTGCGTAAGCTGACCTTCGATTTGGTTCATAGACCGGAAAACTTTACTCGTGAAAAAAGCGATCCAGCTCAACAATATGTACTGAACAAAACATCGTCGTCATCAAAATAATATTTACAGGAAAAGTTACGGAGTTTGACATTTGATAGATGTTAAAGTCTATATTTATCCTTTTCAGGTAAATTAAGCTGTTATAAATTGTTTTTTCGTTTTTTGTTAGTACTCAACATCTGCAGCAGCAGCTTGAATCTTTGGAAAAGAACATCGTGGACAGTAGTCAGTTTCCGCCGGCAAACGTTTCCATTTCCTATCAAGTCATTTGGCTGTCTTTTTGTTCTGTTTGACGTTACATTTTATTTAGTTGTCAATTTTACGTCCTCCCTTAAAGATCTTTTAAACAAATTGCATGCAAATTTTCAACAAGTATAGCTCGTGTATGTATACAGATTATTGGCCATGCATTATTTTACGCAATACATACATCATTGTAATTAAACTCTAGATAGGATATAATATCCATCTCTATAACTATGTATTTATTTTAAGGAACTTCTATTAAGGTTGAAATACACGCGCATTTGATTAACCTGGTTTTGTATGCAATGTTAATGACATTTTGTTGGTATTAGCTAGACAATAATAGTTTACTTTGTTCATTGTCTAGATCGTGTAGTGCTGAAAAGTAAAGAACGGTTAAGTAGGTAATATGTAGACGACCTGTACTCTTATATTCAGAAGCTCCAATAATATTTTCTTTGTGATTATGTTTGTGTTGTTTATGTGCCTCATGCTTGCGTTTCTTTCAAGAAAAAGTAATTTGATATGATATGACTAATACCTCTACGAAACCTAAATTAAAGTATTGATGGCAAATTTAATGCTGGATATCAAAGTAATATGCGAATTTTCCAGTTATCATGCATAACATTTAAGGTGACATAAAGTACCGTTTAGTTGTATTAACTAATGGGAAATCATTCTTTGCTTTCACAATAATATGGGGAATAAGATTTAAGCATTTACTAATGTTAGAGTCATGAATTTGTCGCATGTAGGTACATATAAGAAATAAAGAAAATTCTTAGAATCGGCACAATGGTGTCCACGTAGCCATTTTTTTTATTGAATGTAATTGAACTATTGTGACTTCCTTCGCAATTCTTTTGGAGTTGGATGTGAGTATATTGCATTTTGAGTTGGTATTGATTTCAGTCCACATTACTATTTTCACACCTCTGTTGTCTAGTAAAGTGCTTCCTCCTCGTTATTCTAAAATTCTGAATTAATTCAGAGAGGGGAAATGAAGACCCTTCAGACAAACGTGCTTCAGAATGGAGGTGACTCCATTGATTTAGGGCTTTACGCCCCTTCTGCTCCGCCTGCTGCGGAGGTGTTTGCTGATGATTTTCGAAGATCTGGAGTAGAATTTTCTGGCGGTAGTAGAGACGTTGACTGCATTGGGACAGGCGGCTTTCGCGAAAGGTCTCGTGCAATTTTATCAAGGCAGCGGTACGTTTTAATAAAAAAATATATAATGCCATTTAATGACAAAATATGATTGTCAGATTTAAATTAGATAGAAGCACTAATAAAAGACGTTTCTAATTTTTATTTAGGCCAATTGAAGTAAGCGCGACTGTCTATGGAGTAACTGGCTCCGGTCGAGATTTGGCTAATGAGGAACAACAGCAAATTCCGCCGCCAACAGCACAGACTGTATTAGGTTTGGTAGGAGCTGCTGACAATCAACCGTATAGCAAAATATCTTCATTTCTCGTTTTATCTTAATTTCTATAAAATTAATTGTAAAACGGTAATATTCATTTACGTGTATTGTTTATTTCATTTTCACACAGAGCTCACACTGTGTGCATCAATCTGGCTATGCTTGGAATATCCGAGGGAGTTCGTCGGGAATTCGAATTGGTTTTCTCCACTGATCCTCCAGTTGTGTTTGATGAGTTCGATCAAGTAGTTTTGATGAGTTTTGCCAGCAAGAAGAAGAAGAATAGGGCTAAAAAGATTAAGAAATGCAGCGAAGAACTTCGGGAAGCTGGAAACGAAGTGAGCAAGTACAACAAGGATGACGACGCCGATGGAGCCGCTTCCATATCTACAGCAGCAGCCGTCTCTTACGCCGGTCCCCAGCCAGCTTGAGCCATTTGGAGGGGTTTACAGCGACACCCTCATTATTCAATATTGTAATCATTATGTAAAACCATCACATCACCATCAAATATTACATATTGTTTCAGACATTATTTTGTCATTTTAAACTTCAATCTTTGCCTTCCATCTTGGTTATTTCATTTAAGGCATTTGCATTTCCAGCAATTTATCATTGGATTTCGAGCATCATAATAATAATTTTCAAACGGCTTGCAGTATTGAATTGCAAACAAAGGCGTCATCCATGGTATCATCGAACATCATTGTCCTCCTCTATGCCATCTCTCTGGCTACAAGCTTAATCCGTACTTGCACACTGACCACAAAAGTGAAAACCAGTTGTTACTAAAGGGTGAGATTAGTAGATGGAGAGGTAAGCTCATTCCATGCATCATCGTCCTTTGCTCATCTCTCATCGTCATTCATTAGCATTAAATTTCAACCCTACCAGTTTATTCCCCGTGAAGAAGCTCGTAATGGTAATCATATTGCGAATATCACTCTATCTGATTCTTTATTTTCTCATCATTAGCATTGTTATTACGTAGATATTTTTTAGAATAATATGTCCGCTACTACTACTATTTCTACAACTACGACTAATAAAGTAGACCTTCACTCCACAGATTCCACCCGCAGTAGAAAATCTCCCCATCATGCATCAGTAAAAGGCAAAGAGTGCACCTGAACACGTAGGTATGATGATAAGCATGATGATGATGATGATAATATGCCAAAGTTACTCACATGAAACGGCGACGACGACGGTGAGACGAGATGACTGTTGACTATTGCAGATTGGATGATTCTCTTTTCTGGTTCTGCTCCCATATTATTTTTTAGTATCGTGTTTTTGCGGTATGTTGTTGCTGGTATTGGTGTATTGATATAAGCAAGTTGACGACTACATAATAATACTAGAGGTTCTGGTGGTGGTGGTGGCGATGGTGAAGGTGCTGCTCCACTCCACTCCACCACCACCACCGCTGCATCAAATGAAGATGACTCCATTGGGTTTGAGTTTGACTATGACAATGATGGCTTTTAGAGCAGAAATACAGCAAAATAGATACATGCATGGTAATTTACAAGAAGGAAAAAATGAACCATTCTTGCAATTGTTTAGAGTTGAGTTGAGTATTCTATCAGAGAGAACTTCCATCATCATTTCATTTACCTAATGTGTAAAAATGTTACCTGCATCATCATCATCAACAACAACCCCATCATGTCAATATCATTTCTCTCTCCTTTCTTCAGCACATGTTAGTAGAAAAGCAACAGTTGTTTTTTAAATGTACGTATAACTTTTTTGGTTTTTGCCTGGGGAACAGGTAGATCAAATGCCAAAGGATTTTATTCATATTCTAAAAGAGCACAGAGTGCACCAGACTGCAATGCAGTGAGTGAGCAAGCCGTACTATTATTAAAAAAGCCTTTTTTTTACAATTTATCATCATCATCCTCGTCGATCCTCATTATAAAATGCATTTTATTCATCTTCTTCTACTACGCTTATGATGATAAATGATATGGAGTAGCAACAATTCCGATTCTAAAATGGTTTTATAGATGATTAGTTAGTTCGAGGGGAAGTGTGTGTGTGTGCGAAAGCGCACCGTGTTCATTTACTTACACCGGATTATCGTGATTGGATGAACTGTTTGTAATGTGATGTGACGACGAGAGTATATAACAGCGACTACTACAACGACGACCGACCGTGGTGCTATGTTACGTATTTTTGTCAACTGATTTTTCGTGAGTTGTGTGTGAGGGAGAGAGATTCTCTTTGTGCTATTAATGGTTTATCAGATCATTGCTACAGTATCAAATATGAGAAGAGGGTGTTAGAAAAGGAGCAGTGGAGAAAACCTGAGAATCGAGTAGGCTGAAACAAAACCGAATAGGATTGAAGGAGAAAGAAAGTTTTAATATTTCTTGACAATTCGTTCCGCCAATATTTGTCAGGAATCCATGGACAAAAAATACCTACGCGGTAAGTGAAAACTATAGTAAGTTACAACACGTTACAACAATGGTGACGGAAAGTAGATTTAGAAACACAAAAATGGTGTAAGTAAATAAAAAATTATTTTTGACACACCAAAGGGAGAAGGTTGGGGAGAGTAGAGATGAGTTGGATTTGATTTGAGAGATTCTCGCGAAGTTTTCATCATAATTTTTGAGTGAGTGTGTGGTGAGGGTGATTTCAACCCTTTCAAGGGAGAAATGGGATGGAGACGGAATCAGATAATGAGGACACAGTTTTGGAATTGGATAGATTTCTAGATTTGGGAGGTAAGATCTTGATTTTTGGAATTCATTTGCTTGTTAGATAATAAAAGCATGATTTACCTACCTACCTATACGAATACATTCTTAGCTAATTTTTAGAAATTAATTATAAGAATTTTTTAAAATGTTGTCCACTTTGCAAATTCAACGGTGAATTAATTTAGGCATAAAGATAAAGTTAAACAAAATGATATATTTTTGCAAGTAATTGAATGTCCCCTTTTATTTAAGTGCATGTATTAACTTTTTACAAGGATGCTCTTTAGAAGAGCCCTTTACGTACACGAATGCAGTTTATTTGTTATCGTTGTTTCACCCTGCTGCTTGCATTCTGGTGCATCTATCTTCAAAGATTATTAAAGAATAGCAGTTCTCAATTCAACTTTTGATTTATTTATAATACTACTACATTAATTATTTTAAAAATTGGTCGATGTTGTTGTACCAAACTGAAAGAATCTAATAATGAAAAAATCTATTTTACATTTAATCATCACACATGTAATAGAAAATAAAAAAGGCAATTAAATGGAAGAGAAGAATGAGTGATATTGACTTTGGCTACAATTTTCATTGCATCTCCACTTTGCTGTTGTTGTTGATGATGAAGATGACGATAATAATAATGCAGTCACTTATCATTGCAGTCCAACTTGCAAATCTACTATATAAGTGACTGATAAAAAGGGTCTATTTAACTTGACTTGTTGTACATATTTTACATCGCTTAACTCATGTCATGTCTCTTTTTCTTTTTCCTAGTGCACTACAATATTTTTATTAGCGAAAAAAACCGTATTGCAATTGCATTTCAATAATATAGGCATTCGCCATAATAATAAGCGACTTTAAAGCAAACAAGCAAAAGGCTTGCTCAAACATGAAAAATTGTAGTACTCCTTTAAGTAACTCAGCAATAAAAAATGGGATAGGAGAAAAGTGCCAAGAGTCATCATTATCGTCATAAGATCCTTAAACATAATCATCATCCTCAGCCGCAGCAGCATCACCAAGAAACATCATTCTTTTAACAATGAACATAACAGAGAGAAGCAAGGAGACAAGAAAAAAGCTGGTAAAAGGAAGGTATACTGATTTTCTCTCTCTTTCAAAATATGCATTCTTCTACTCTGAGCAGAAACTTGCATTTAAAAAAAATATGTTCTGCATACCGTTTTGTATAGCAATAGCACATGCAAATCTCCTGCATTATTCTCTAATTTAAAAGTTTTACAATTATTACTGCACATTTTCTACTGTATTTGCTTTTCCTTTAACTATTTACTGTTCTATCTATCTATCCCTCTTGGCTTCCATACGGCCCATTGTTGTCTTTATTAATATGAAAGCTGTCCAAAACAGCACCAACATCATACGCGACACCAACGAGTAAAAACCTATTCTGATGGTCATTCAGCCAGCCAGCAACTGCAGCAGAATCGCAGCGTTGTCTTGTAAATCAAGAAGAAAGGTAGTTGCAAAACGAAAGAGTTAAAGTTGTATTAGATATAGGCACTATTCTTATAGGTCCATTTTACACTAACAAAAAATACTTTTTCAGAACTTCAGTACTGAACAAATCTATGAGCGAAAAGCCATGTCGTAAACGTATACATACTTTTACTACTATTATCAGGGTTTGTATTATTGTTCACAACAGCAAAAGCAAAGAAAGAATCTCATCTTTGGTAGTATTGTTGCGCTAAATATACCTATGCCGTATTGTTATTACCTACCTACTTTAGTTAACAATACAAAGGGACGATGTTGTTGTCGTTGTTGCTGTGAAAGATTCTCTTTTTTCTCGATGTAGTTACCAGTCGTTATTATTATTATTACTTTTACATTTTATTATTTGGGATATGATGAAGACGAGCATCAAAATGATGATGATGATGATTGCAATGCAATGATGAGGATCATGTTCACGTTGATTCCCTGTTTTCCTTTTGATCAATACCAGTTCGGTTGAAAGTTGTCAGATAACTACTTGCAAACTAGCAGTTTTATGCACGTTTCAAGTGGTACTGGCAACAGTCATATAGTATAATAGAGAAGAAGAAAGAGTTGCATAGCATTTACTATTTAATGTGGTTGTTGTAATATAATTAATGTCGTCAAGGTGAAGAAGTGCAACATCGGCAGCGCCGTGCATTACTTTATAATGTGTGATGGTATATTAATGTGTCATCGTCATCCTTCGACTATGATGTCGAAGAAGAAGAAAGTATGGGATTATTTTTAAAAAACATAATAAGACATTTCATTGTTATACTCTATACTTTAAAAAAGAATAGAAATGTGTATTGCCGATAGCAAATGGGAGATAAATAATCAATTTACTCTTCTCAATTGATTCTAATTCTGTCCTTCTTTCACAAAAGTTTGGATGATGTGTACGCCTATTTATTTGCAAAGTACAAAAGTAAATAATGAACGCTTAATTTTTGTCAAGACAAATTGTATGTTGGAAGGTATATTCAAATTTCAATTTTTTAATAAAAAAATAAACTGTATAGTAACTTATTTTTGAATATTGTAATATTCATCTCATCACATCACAGTACGCCTTTAATTCTCCTTATAATACTGTAAAATAAAATTAGGTTTTTGGTTGATTCAGAAGCTCATATGAAATAGACACGGAACTGAACTGAGGATGATACGATGATACGACTGAGGATAATTTGTTTTTTAAAATGGTTCTTGTGTAGATATCTATGCTGCTGTTTCAAACTTTGCTAGTTCTGCTGCGGAAACATTATTATGTAGCTTTATAATACTAGCTGCACTTCAGTAGTCAGAAAGTTTACCAAATAATGATAATAGTAATGATGTTATGAGTTATGATGATGATTGGGGGATGAGCATTACTTCTACAACTATACAACACCAGTTTAGATAAAGAGCACACACACATCATTCTGATCATCAGCATCATCAACATTGTTTTTTGTCTCGACATCGACCTATGAACCGCTCTAAATAATAACATTTCAGTTGAGAACTGAGCCATAAGAATGCAAAATAGTTTTATCTCTCTCTCCCTCTCTCTCTGGTTTATCAATCATCTCTCCTAGTTTTCATCCGGTTTGCTTTTTAAATTATAATGAAAACTGTATTTGATTTATTGTTTCAATTCATATCGTTCTCAAATTTACTACGACAGAAAAGTTTACTGTGGGAAAAAGCTTTTCTAGGTGAAAACAGCCTTAATTTTTTTTTAATAAGGACGGAATTTTGTTTTTAATGCAACCAAGTCTAAAAGTTTAATATTATTTAGTACCCCCTAACTAAAAATATAATCCGTCGTGGCCAAATTTTTATTTAGTTAGTTATTTTTTTCAATGTTATGTTAATATATTGACAGTAGACTAACAATAACCTTAAAATAGTTATTTCCAGACAAACGACTTTTTTTGATGACTTGCGTTTTTTAAATCTAATTCGACGTACTTCTGAAATCAATTCATGACTATTTTAATGCTATCCTTGAACCAAGCAATTAAACTGTAAGCGCGTTATACTATTTGACATCATCATCAGCGCTAGGTTAACTGGTTTGCATATTGGTTCATTATTCTGCCCCAGAACGATGATTAAATTAGAAAAAAACCCGCTGTTTGCTCATAGGCCCCCGTCATCTACGACCAATCGAACAATAATAATTTAAGTAAGTCCATATAACTAAAAATTAATAGATTTTTTGTCTGCTTTACAATAACAACAACGACGACGGTGATGATTGCAGAGAGTAATCAGTGACAAGAGCAGCGTGAATAACCTGAAGATAATTGTCCTTGACATTTTAGACGCAAATAAGTTCATAGTATTAAAAAAATAATGCAATAATATTGGAATAATCATCTTTACCACCGCGACCATCGTAACCTTCATTTATTGTTCTCTTGATTTGATAGCTTTGTTTTTAAACTTACCTAAGCCAAAATGTTATGGAGTTGCTTTACTACTATTCCATTCTGAGATAATATTGGTCCAGTTTTTCCTTATAGTAACATTATTCTTGTTAAATTATTAC
>JAHZNJ010002745.1:0-18551 GCA_027744475.1 Lepidocyrtus cf. sotoi NNG-2020 | reverse complement strand
TATTTATTTATAACATTTTTGCCTTTGCCATAACCTTGTCAATTTTGTCAATAATAAAGTAGTTATACCGTTCTATCAAAACTATGAAATATATTATGTTCAATATCGCCCAAATTATCAATTTAACTCACCTATCGGGCCTTTACAAAACGGCCACTAAAGCGGTTATTTACTATAAATTTTAAATCGCATTTAAATATTAAAACGTGACAGACCAAAAGCGATTTCACTTTGCATTGCACCTTCCACAATATGACGATCACGTTTATTTCTTCGGATTACTGCTAAATACTGTAAATAGTTTATAAACTAAATTTATTATTAACAAATTTGGTCCCGTTACTAATCTAAAAAAAGTATGATTATGCGAGCCACTTTTGCTTCCACATAGTGGCTTGAGATCTGTTTTAATTGACTTTGACAAATTACTAAACGCTGCATTTTTATTAGCAGCAAAATCTTCAACCATACATTTTACGGAAAGGAGCTGACGAAGAATCAAGTTTTACTTATAAAACGCAAATTGCACTCATTACGACTGACTGATTTTGTGATTTGATAAAAAGACTACACTAAACTGCTATTCGGGTAATTGTTTGCTACATAACAAGCGTAAGTATGTTGATAGCTCAAAATTTTGGCTATTTGACTTGTCATTTTGTCGGATTTGTGGGAAGATTTACAACGCTAATCCACAAACATGAAAACAAAAAGCAGTTGCTTGTAAATAAAAAAGCAGAAAAACTATTCCGAATAAAATTATATTTAGCATCGTTTCATGCAATTTTGTTAACAGTTCAAACATTTTTGAATCGAGACACGCCATGGTTTGAATTTATTGTTAGTTTATTGTATTCTATCACACTATTAGTACACTTGCCTATTGTATTTGAGCATTATCAAAAAAGAAACGAGTTGGCCTTTCTTTTCAATTCGCTGTACAAATTTGAAGAATCGTACAACGGTGAGTGCAAATAAATAATTTGTTTTAAAAATCGTAATTGGAATTGGAAGTAATTTTGCTTACGTTATTGGAAATAGAAAACAATTGGATTCCTTCTTTGTCCAAATATGATATTGGGATACGGTTGAAATATTTCATTTACTTAGGAATGCTAACATGTGCAACAGTTCCACTGTTTTATTGGGGTCAAATCATGATAAGTCTGTGTATTCCGGGAAGTATTACCTATTATGTTCTTTCACAATGCTACAGTAGTGATAACAGTCCACAAGCTGATACAGGGATAATCATAAGAGAAGAAGGTTTAAAATTTATTTTAGCAACCTTTGCTGCAATGAATGCAAATTTTACGTTCAACAGTGTGGCATTGGAAATAATTGTGTATTCTTGTATGCCCTGCTACTGCTTTTTGAGTTACCTGAAGCTTTATCGAAATCGTGTGATGGAAGCGAAATCTTCAAATGTAGTAGCAAAATTACAGCAAATGTTTCGAGAGTTGCAAGTAATGGTAGGTTTGTTCAATTACATTCATCAGAACATTCTTGCTGCTTGTACTGCTACAGTTTGTTCATTCGTATTTGTAATTTGCTTATATTCATTAATTGGTCTGTACAAAGAAATTTCCTGGGTGGAGATTTTAATGTTTGGTGTGTTAACTCTTGATGTTACAATACTAACATTTGAAGTAGAAGGAGAGTGTAAATCTCGCATTTACTTTCTCTCAAAAGAATCGTTACTTTCGGCAAAAGCATCAGGACAATTGATGAGAAATAAGCTAAGCAGGCGCTATATTAAGTCATGGCGGGTATTTAGAATTTATTTGGGATCCGTCAATTTTTACGATGAATTGACACCCATCTCTTTAATCCAATTTAATTTGGAGCACACCACAAGCCTGTTGCTCATGAAATAAACAAGGACTTTTATTTGAAGAATCGTTTGTCATTTGTCAATTTTAACTCGAAACGAACTTAACTACGAATAGCTACATACAATTATTAAATTATAAACAATGCAATAATGCTTGTTATGAAACTAAATTCTAGTGAACACAAAGAATTGCAACAAAGGCTAAAAATAAAAATCATATCACACCACATTCAATAAAAAAGGCTTTTTTTATCTGCAGTGTTGTAATTTGTAATTGATTAAAAATACTAAATTGTAGAGAAAACATCATTATTCGTTGGTCAAACTTTTAAAGATTACGTTTATTCTCAACAGTTAAAGTATAAATGGCATTTTTCAATTTCTGACGGCTAGAAACATAATATCTCACAATTTATATTTTTACGCAGTTTGCAAAACTTACATGATGCTTTAAGCATTTTATTGTATAAAATTAAATGTTACGGTATTCATCACCAATTAACTACAAAAATTTTGGCAAATTGTACAATTATTTAAATTTTATTTAATTTATTTATAATCTATCGATTTGTCATAACCATAAACGAATGTAATTTTATTTACGATATAAACTATGAAGCAAAGAATATTATCACTTAATTTGTCATAATTCATTATTATAATTTACATAGGTATTGTTACAGACATAAAAATTATAGCGTTAAGTAGATAAATCTTGTAAAATAATTTTAAAAGTAAGTATTTGGTTCAAATGTAGACATGAGCATAACATAATAATAGAATTGTCTACTTTATTCGCTAGCTAACTAGAAACGAGCAAATTAATTAAACTTAAATTACTTTTATCTTATATTAACCGTAATTACATTTATTAAATTAAAAATACAATTGCACATTAAAACAAACTATATTTTAAAAATATTGTTTCAGTTTTTTATTACAGCGTTGCGGTTAAAAAATGCATAAAAATCAAACAAAACTTCAATTCTGAACTGGTTTAAAGTTTGCATGAGTAGATGCTTACAAAAACTTGCATTACAATTATTTGCAAAAGGATTTTAAAAAGCTTTATTGCATTTCGGCATGATGATATTGATATTTATGCTGGTTGGAATTCATCTAACTATTTAAGGAAGTGGTTGTGCTTCCGCAGTTGAAAGTTCAGATCGAATTTCTGTTTTATTTTATTTTATTTAGTTTAATTTAGTGGTCATTGCTCTCTCTCAGTAGTACGTTCTTTCTTCAACGAGTCATATCCCCCTCAAGCTTCAATAAGATTGTCACAGGATTGAGATTTCAAACTGCTTGATTTCTTCATCTTTCCAGTCACAGTTGCCGAGCCAGTATTTCCATTTGACGTTGTTCTCCGATTAATAGAGAGAATCACAGCTCCTTGCTTAATTTTCTTGAAACAGGTAAGTGCCTGTGCATGCGTTAGCCCATCCACAGAATCTCCATTTATGGCAAGAATCTCATCTCCTACGGGAAAAAATAAAAAAGAGAAGACATTACAATTTTGTACATTAGAGAGCGAGAGAAAGAGATCAATTGACAAATCGCATTTTTCTTTATTGCAAAAAAGGATCTCCAAAAAAGGACGAAATTGGATCTGACAACGAGAGATAGGCAGAGCAAAGAACCACATTAGAAATGCATTACGTAACCTTCCAAGCTCAGCTAATTAATCCTTGCTCTTCCCTTCTGTCTCTTCTTTTTTGCCTTTTCTCTTTCTACAACAACGCTACGTGCTATCATGAAAAAAAATCAATAATATGAAATGAAAGTCTAGTCAGTAACAGTCAGTAAGCAGCAGCATCAGACGGTGGTGACCACAAAATTTTATTTAGGGCCAGAACTAAAGGGAAACCAAGTCACCACATATCTACTTTACTTATTAAGCCTTTGAATTACTTCCTGTCTCCCAATTTTTCCTTCTCGCTCACACACAATACCATTACTTTCATCTCATTATTTATTATTCTCTGTCCTTCTGATAGAATCGCTAATACTACTTCGAAACAGTACAGCGCGCAGCAGCGTAATATCATTTTTTTAATACAGAAGAAATACTCATCACAATATTAATTTATTTGATAGAGTTTATCTTGCTCGAGCCAATTATATGGTAAAGGTGATACCGGTAGTGGACCTCAAATTAATAATTAAGCGCATTTTGAGAAGGGAAACTCGGTTATAAAGCTGAGCAGCAATATAAAAACATAAAGTTATATCATTGCCGTCATAACAAAAAGGGGTGTCATATTTATAAAGATAGAATCGAGTCTGAACTGAAAACAGTTCAATAAAATAATATTTCCCATTCTCATCGTCTAGGCACGTTCAAAGGGGAAATATGCGACGGATTTTCTGTTAAGTGTCAACATCATCACGTGTAAAGTGTAAAAGAAGGCAATTTTTGTCTCGTGCCTTTATTTCAAAATACTGAAAATTCGAAGTCATAAAAGTCATCATTATTCTGTCATACTCAAATACTTACGTAATCTCTTTTCGCTTTGTAGTTGTAGTCTTTGTGAAGAAAGATGGGGGGAAATCAATATTTTTCAAAGTTGATAATGGATTTACATTAGATAGCAGAAGGCTATTACCGATATAACAATACAAGAACGATAAAGATAATATTGGACAGATACAAATACAATTGCCTAAAGCTTTTATTGATAGAATATGATTGCACTAAAACCGAGGAGCAAGGGTGATTCATAATATTACAGTGTCTCTATTCTATACTATACTGTCCTGCCAAACACGTAGCGTTCTGAGCTCTCGGTTCTGTAGAAGGGAAATAACAGTATTTTGCGGTATATAAGCCAAAAAGCTCGCCCATTGTCAATTTAGTATTTCTTCTTCTTCTCCCATTTTTCCATTTTATTGTCTTGTTAAAAAGGGACGACAAAAATGGAAGGTAAGAAGAAGAAGAAGAAGGAAGAAAGAGGTGTCGACAGGATTTACAAGGTATTACATGCAAACGGTAAACGGTACACAAGAAAGGTAAAGAAAAAGAAGAGATGAAGGAGAGGACAGAGGAGGACGTCGGGGATTTTCCTTTGTAGTAGAAATGCATGGCACTTCTTATTTTTCTTTCATCTTATTCTTTTTCCTTATTTTTTTGCTATGCCTGCCTTTTATGATTATTGCTTTTACCTTCTTGGAGCCGTCCATCTTCACAGGCCTGACCGTTAGGTAATATACTCTTGACGAAGATGCCCATATCTCCTTTCGGCGAATCTTTGCCTCCAACAACAGTAAATCCAAGAGGCTTCTTTCCTCCACCCTTCTCATAGACGATTGTGACGGTTTTTTCTTTCTTCTCCAGACAGGAGGATTTTGGCCGACGAGGAAGCGTGCAAAATGAGGGCGATTCATCTTTCTGTTTTCTTGATGGTAAGGGCGAAAGGGAGAGAATATTTCCGTGAGGGGAAGAGGACGAAGAAACAGAAGAAGAAGAATGAGATGAGTCGCCGGTAACACTAGCCGGCGAGTCAAGTGCCAATGGCGCTGTATTCGACTCCGACTCCATTAAACTAATCACAAACTTGCGTCTAGCGGAGTTAATATCATTTCGACTAGAAGATGAAGTAGTTGTGGAAGAAGATTTTGTGCTTTTTTCATCATGTCCATTCCCAATCATTACTGAATCTTCGAACGCAACCCGGGCCCCCTTCTTGTTTCGTCGGGGAAGGCTATTACAAGCAGAAGACATGATCGGTCTCTCCTTCTCTCTTTTCTTGTTGTCAATGCCATCATTATTGTCCTCATCCTGTTCCTCGTAAGAGATTTTAATTATGGTTGTGTTCTTGTTGTCCTGCAGAATGCACTTGGGCATTGGAGAGGTGGGCAGTGGAGGTAAGGAACTGTGACGCTGATGATTCGGTACTAAATTATTGTGACGGTTGTTTGAGTGGGACAAGGGCAGCGGGGGAGGATATTGCGGAGGACGTAATATCACTAAATCCATATCCCTCTTTAATCCAGCGGTGAGCATTGAGTAGACTTCAGGAAGAGAAACGTCTCGTACAAATTTTCCATTAATGCTTATTATCTCGTCGTCAATGCGGAGCTCGTTCAGCCTGTGAAGAAAAAAATGCAATAAAAATTACATGATTAATTAACACACGAGCAATTTTCTAATTCTATTATTCCATTTTCTCTTCCAACAATTCATCATAAAAGTTTTCAATGGCATTAACCGCGCTGAAATAGAAGTGTGCGGCATGGGAGAAACTAACTTTGTTTTGTTCAAAGAAAGAAGCAATATTTTATCTATCTTCAGTAGAAGAAGTAAAGCAAAAGCATATTTTTCATGTCTCTTTTTACTCCTTTACGCACAACACGGCAGGGAAAAGGAGTTGCTTGCAGATTGCAAAGAAGAAGTTTCTTTTCGGTAACTTTTTCAAATAAAAAAATTACATTAAATCTATCTCCCTTTTGCATTCCTTTCATTTCACTCTACCAATTGTAACTATTCTGCATAGATTTTCATTCCCATTTCCCACTTTAAGTAAAGTCTGGTAAGTTTCTCATCTCCACTTATCTTCTTTTCCCTCCATTTTACTTTCATTCCTTAAGATATTTTTTCATCAAAGGACAACATGCACCAAAGAAACTTTTCTTTTAGCGGAAGAAAGCGAAGAAAGACGGAACACAACTGCACAACATCAATTCAATGCTTGCTTTAATATCATTGCTTATGGCAATCTTACAAAATATTTCTTCAAAGTTAAAAGAACAAGGCATTAAATCGGCCTTCTCGTAATAATAAAAACAGCCTTGAATCTTTGAAACAGGAGATCTAACAAAAACCAAACCAATTTTCGTATTTTGTTTTCTCTATGCATCTAATTCATGCTTAATCATCGTCATCATCATCATCATTATCGTCCTCATCAGCATTGCTGGTTCCATTTTCTCTATAACCTTAAAAGAAAATGCATCCTTTCTTCTTCAAGAAGACTTTGAACAACAAAAAACGGAGAAAAGTGGATTGGTGCCCATTCAAGCTTAGAAAAGAATAAAGTCAAAGCCAAAAATAAATGGAAGAAGAAGAAGAAAAGAAGCTGAAAAGGTAGGAACAGAGGGAAAAGGGAAAATTTCCTTTTCGTAGTATGTAGTAGTAAAAACAGGGAGGAGAATAGAAGAATAAATATACGACGAAAATAAAGTTGAAGACTGCTGGCAATAACGATGATGATGTTGACGATGATGTTGATAATGCAATGATGCAAGGAAGAACAAACTTTAGGAAACTGCATGATATGATGCAATGTAAACGAAACAGTGAGCCATCAAAATCATCATAATGCAGCAGCAACGCTGCATGCATCAGTAAGAAAAATAAAATAAGATGGAAATTTGTCGATGATGATCGATCGTAATCATCCCATTTCTCATATTGCTCAACAACAGCTACAAGCACAGCAACATTTATTCAACTTCGTCTTCTTCTTCAATCCCATTTCCTCCGATTCAATGCTCTAATATTTTTCCTCCCCTCTCATGCTATGCTTAGGATGCAGTGAAGTAGTATTTGAAAAGGGGAAAATAACATTCCAGGGAGCAAACAAAGGTGAAGGAGGAATATCTTTTTATTTTTTTACTTTGTTCAAGGTACTTTTTTCTTTCTACTATTCTTCTTTCCAGAGCAAAGAGCAGCAGACAAAAATGTATCTTTTCCAAGATTTCTTTTTCTTATTCTTTCTTGTTTGATGGAAAAGAAAAAGAAATGAAAATACCTGGAGGATAGGAAAAGTGCTAAGTTAAGGTGATATATCAGTTTTTTGGATACATTTTTATTTTTTTCTCTACTTCAGTACAAAAATACCCACCTCTTTCTTCCTCTCTATTTACTCGGAGCGGTCCTTAATAATAAAAAAAGAAAAAAGTTCTTGTTTTGTAAAAAAGAATTTTTGAATATTTTTTAGAGCAATGTTCAATTTTTCATCGTGCGTACAAGAACTAAGAATGAGAACAAAGAAAAAAAAGTTTCGTGTTTTGTATCTGTAAACCTGATACAATTACATTTTTGTAGAGGGGAAAAAGAAAACTTGCTGAAAATTTATTCCCTTACTAATGTCTTTTAAACAATGGCTAATAACCATTATTAAAAATTGTGGGAAGATTTCGGGAGTGTCACATTTCACGTGTTTATTCTCTCGTCGTGTTTTTGCCTTGCCGTGTGCGTGTAGTTTAGCAAGATACAAGCTCCTTATTAACCTCTCTACAAAGAGAAAGCTATTACTACTCAACTAACCAACAATACTAATAAAATTCTAATTTACTAAGCGATTAACATTACACTGCCTTGTTCCATCCTAAAACGTTGATGATGATGATAATGATGATGGCAAAAGCATAAATGTAATTAGCCGATATTACTATGTACGTACGTATGAAATGAAAGTGGACTGACTTGACTGGATGGATGCATTTTTATTTTATTGCAGCTTATATAACTCCTACTTTTAATAAGCTTTGCTTTTCTCTCCTTCTTCTTCCTTATCCTTATCTTTTTCACTGACTTTTTGTTCCTCTTTCCTTCCGAGTTTGAGCTCCGGGTATACTGCATTAAGTATTACTTATTATCGTTATTATGAAACGCACTGCTATAAAATTACTTCAGCAAGTTTTTGGTTTGTTCTGCTGCTCTACAAAAAGAGAGAAGACGAAGAAAGAAGTAATCACAGCAAAATAAGGCAATCGAAATACGAAAATCCTGTTCCTAATACTAATACAGTCATAATATTATTCCATCTATCCATCCAGTTTCTGATTGTGATTGTGGTCATAATAATAATGGCGTAAGAAGAGGAGCAGCATTGTTATCTTTTACAGCCTTCTACTACTCTTCTTTCCCCCTACTCATTTACCGTGATGGTTATTATGACTATTGGACAGCTTCTACAATGCATGTACAATAGCTCTCTTCTTCTGGTATTAGGTTTTAGAGGGTGGCTGGCTTGATTAGACAAGAGCAGTGCCGTCCATCCACTCGTCATCGTTATCATCATCATTGCACCATCGCCACCACTACTACCGCAAAAAACAATGCCGACGGAAAAGCAAGGTCATCATGAAATAAAAAAGGCAGTGGAATGGTTTAAAAGTACATAGATACAGCGAGCAGAACAGCATCGCAATCATCATTCCATTCCATCCGTCTAAAAGCTTAATTAACAAAAGTTGTAAACATCTCATTCCTTCGCCATCATCATCAACTTCATCATCATTCATCAGTCAGATTCAGATCATCATCATAGCCTTTCTTCTCCTTCTTCCTCATTCTCATGCAAGACATGAACTAATTCTTTTGCATTTCCCTGTTTTCCAGTTCTTTGTTTGAAAAGCAAAAGCAAAACGAAATAAATTCTTTGTTTTTTTACCTGGCAATGTCAGAGTTTGGATGAATGTATCGAATGAGATATCCAGAAGAAGAGCAGCTTTCTTTCTCTTCTCCCACCACCGCAGCAGCAGCAGCCACATTCTTCTCAAGTCTGAGCCCAAACCCTAGCTCATCTCCTCCGCTGCCGCTGTTGCCTGGTCTTGGCATGATCACTTTAGGGACACGAACGAGTCTGTACTCTCCTTGAGGCAAGTTAGATCTCGGAGTTGATCCGACGTTAGAATCGAATTCGAATGGTGGACTGGGAATTATCAGATCAGAAGAAGAGCAGAACTTGTCCTCATTTAAATTGGTGCTGGAGCTGGAATGTCGTCTGGATGAATAGCTTAGCAAGCCTTTACTCATTTTATTATTGTTAGATGGAGAAGATGATGATGTGGTTGTGTTGGTAGTGCCAAGAGACTCATTATTCTTGCTGTTATTTTCCAGTTGTTTGCTACTGTGATGACGAACTCGTCTCACCCATGCTGGTTGGTTACTTGTTGACTTCTTCACGGGAGGTGGTCCTCCACCACCAACACCACCACCACCAGAGCCATTGTCTTCATTGAATCTTACAGAGCAACAGGAATTGGAGTTGTTCGTGGATGAGGAATTGTTGCTGCTTGTGCTACAGCTGGAATTAGAACCGTTGCTGGTGTTGACATCCTGATCTTCTTGGAAGAGGGAACTTCCATCCGCTCCCATTTCATTTACTATGCCACTATCCCCGTCAGAATTATGACTGGCAGCACTGCTGGAGTGTGAGGACGTGGATGATGTTGCGATAAAGTCGAGAGATTTTGGCATTCCGTGATAGTCTAAATTAGGATCACTTCTAGAAGAAGAGAATGGCGGGACTCGGTGATGAACGTTATTATGGTGAGGTGGATGATGTCTGTAAACGAATTCATCATCTTCTTCAACATCTAACTCATTATGATGATGATGATTACGATGATTGTTGTGGTGGCGGTGGTGATTGACTAGGTCTCTTAAATCATCTTCTTCCATGTAAAGGGGATTNATCATCTTCTTCCATGTAAAGGGGATTCACTCGGAACTCATAATTTTCTGTGGAATTTAATTCATTAGCGCCTACTCCGTCCACGTCATCAAATGGAGGGACTACCATACCACCAAATGAGAAGCTTCGAACTTTCCTCCCCATTGAAGCAGGACTTGCTCTCCCGGTAGAACTGGAGGAAGACATGGAATGCTTTTTATTATGATGATTTTTCTCTCCCGAAGAAGGTTTCGAAGAAGTTGAAGAAGAAAAACGGGAAAAGAGACGAGAGGCAGATGACATTTTCCCGGAATTAAAACATTTATCAGAAACTTCCTTCAATTTTAATTTAAGTTGCTCTATAGAAGATGCATTGTCGGAAGTTGAGTTATTTCCAGAATTACTACTAATCTTCCCCGATTTCTTGCTACTTCGCCCAAGTGTGCTGGAATACTGGCTATAATCAATAGAAGAAGGGGAGAAAGTTTGAAGCTTTTTGGTTTGCAAGGGGAGTGGAGGGAGTCCAACAACTTTTCGGAGGGTTGGGGTGGATGCAGTAGCCAAATTATTGCCGCCAGTTATGCTTCCTCCTCCGTTTCCATTATTGCTACTACTTAAGTTTGTTTGACTATTGTGATGCTGGTTGAGGATGCTGCTACTTAAATGATGTCTATTAATTCTTTTTAAACATGGGCTACTCTCGCGGCTTCTTCCACGGCCGTCTGTACCAAAGGAAGCTGCTGGTGGGGGAACGAAATGTTTGTCCAGATATTCTCTTTCCCTCATTTCTGGAGGATGATGATCGTCATCATGTTGATCAGCAGCAATGGGTAGACGGGACACAGATAAAGATTTTGACTTATTAAGCTCATCAGTATTGAAGAGGGAAATGGGTTGAGTCCCTTTTGGCTGGAATTCTGTTAAACCCTTTCCCTTATGATGATGCCATGTGAATCCCATTGAAGCCGGTCTCCCAGATGAATTTGATAATTTTGTGTTGGAAAGAGAAAGCAATGATTTAGATTCACCTCCATTTCCGGAGGAGTAGTCGAGATTTGGCAAGGGTGCCCTTCGGAGCGGGGATGAATGGGTGAACCCAAAAGTTTCGGAACCTCCACCTCCTCTCGCAAACATGAGGCTGCTATTTCCATTCGTGATTCCTCTACTACTATTCATTCCCATTGAGCCTGCATTATTCTCAGAACGAGGAGGAGACCAACATCTTATTCTTCCAGAATATGACATGTGCCTCGTGCGGGGGTCAAAGTCTTGTGGGATTTTGTAATGGGATAATGCTGGAGATGCAAAGCGGTCTTCTCCTGCTGCTGATGATGATGAGAATCCATCCACACCTCCACTCCTGTGCATTTGCTCCTCATCGATAGAATCTTGCCGAAGTTTCCTTCTCAGCCAAGGAGAAATGCCTGAAAATTCACACAAGCAAAAAAAAGGACATTGATAAATTAGAAGAAGTAAAAACCTGAATGGAACGGATGTTTCTCTTCTCAAGTTCAAATAAAAAATACACATAATAAAATAAAATAAAATAACTTTAGTAAGATAATGATATAGTCCCATTTCATAATCTAGTACAAGTGAAGCCAAGTCACTGTATCATTCACGGTTGTTGACTCAAAAGCTCAGAGGAAACATTCCCTCATTAGAGATGGCACTAGAGCATAACATCATCATGACTCTTCTTCTTCATCATCATCCTCCTTCTTCTCTTTCTCTCGTTTCATAATATTATGCCATCATACTTTATTCAAGATGAACAGAACAACAACAGCATCAGCAGCATTAAGAAGAAGAAAAATTCATTCCCCTTTTTTGTTGTGGTTTATTTCTCAACTTTAACAATACGAAATGAACATTAAGAGCCCTCCAGGCAGGAGGGTATCTCTCTTGATTTTTATATATTATAAAGAATAAAAGTTTCTTTTCTTTTTGGAGGGAAGGAAAAGTTCCTATGCACTGTCATGCATGCATTCACGCAGCAGAGCAGAGCAGCAGAGGAAGAAGAAGAAAAAGAGGAAAAAAGCTGGTCTGCGTAGATTTTAAGCGTGCTGTCAGTTTCCTGCTTATTTTCTTTTTCTCGAGAAAAAGAAGAAAAAAAAATTCAAGTTGAGCTGAGACATTTTACTTACTTACTCTACGCAATATATTTTTCTTGCACAATCAGAGACGGATAGAAAAAGACAGAGACTTTGGATTTTTCTAGTCTTTTGTCGTGTATAGTTAAGTGCTGACTCTTGCTCTTGCTCTTGTCAACGTGACAAATTTGTTGTTTCATAGTTTTTGCTCTGATTTTTTTGTTGCTCTTGTTTATTTACTTCCCTTCTCTGATCTGTTCTGTACTGCTACTATACTACTGCTTATTCAATGACAAGTAATAAAGCTTGTTTTAGTTTTGTTTTCTTGCCTACTCTGCATTTAAACCGGATGGATGACGATGTTGATGCTGCTTTGGTGCTGCTGATGATGATGACGAATGTAACTAGAAACTTTTGATGAAAATGCAAATGAATCACACAAAAAGTCTTGTTCTGCAAAGTTGTCGGCTTGTTTCTCCTTGATAAAAAAAATTCCTTTGGCCTTTGCCAAATACGCCAAATTTTGTCTTAAAGGAGAAATTAATCGGTTCATTTAAGCTATTAGGGCCGAAAAAGTACATACCAAGAAAGAAAGAAGGAAAAGAGGAGAAACCGTACTTATTAATTGCTGGAGTTGTGCCAGTACTACGCTAATAAATGTAAGTAACTAGTTTCTTTCTCTTTCTCTTTAGAAAAAGAGTTGAAACTTTGAAACGTTATTAGCACTAGAAAACACAAGTCGCCAGGCCACTACCGTCATCATCATTACCACCACCGCCACCCAAACACGTTCCTCGATTTCATGTGCATTGTGCTATGCTGCTGCTGCTTCCTACCCAAAAACACCTTCCTTCTCTTTTTTCTTTGTGTGTGTGTAGTTGAGCAAAAAGAGCAAAAAGTCTTTTGTTTCTTGTCTCAGCTCTCGTAAAGGACAAAATATGTGATAATAGCTTGGCTGGAGGCATTACTAATTTTCATAATTACTTCTTGTTCTCTGTCGCTGCGCTACTCCCATCTTTTACTACGACTTCTACTCTGCTGCTACTAATTCACTCTCCTCCTCTCATTATAAATTAGCTCAAAATCATTTATTTTCATGATAGTAATGATAAATGATTAAGATGAATAGCAAATTTACACTAGGCTAGGCTATAGAGCTAGAGCTTGTTCCATTTCCATTTAAAAACAAAAATCTTTGGGGGCAGGGCAGGTCTGGTAAAAATACTAAAATTGGCATTGTCAGCAGCAGATACACTTCCTTCCTAGTTCCTCTATTTCTGTATATCATTTAAACATGCAAAAACTATTCATCTCTTTCGTATAATGATGAGATGACATAACGGGTTTTGTAAAAAGTCATTCTGGGCAGTAACCTATTAAGCGTTTATATTTCCAATTCTTACAGATATTTTTTACGACGGGCGATAATACTAATATTCTTTTTTCAAAATAGGTAATAATAATTATGGCGGAAAACTGAATGAGTTTTCCGTATTATATGATGGGCGAGAAAGAAGAGAAGTGGAATTCACAATCAGTTCATTTCATGTTCAGTTCGTTACAAAAACGCAACGCGATCCCGTTGCATATTTATGCTACATATTCTATCATCGTTTCTGTGATAGTGTTTCATGCATGCCTGAATTTTAACAACATATCCGTAAAATCATCATAAAGATTGCATTGGAACAGAAAAGAGATGATCACACATCACATCACTGTTCTTCTCTTCGTTCGTGTGGTTATTAATGAGCAAGTAAGTTTAAGTACTAAAGCTAAAGTATGATTCCACCTTCAATTTTTATTACTTGCGACGTAATGTGTAGGTACTAAAGTCGGTATAGAAGAGTGAACGATGATGATAGCGTGAAATGCACTTTTCACGTCAAAGCTAACTTTTTAGGCCTCCTCCCCAAAAATATAATATTTTTCCTATGATTTATGAGAGAAATGTTTGAAAAATGATTTTTTAGTCTTTTGAAACAGTAGCTTTGTAACAATATTCACTGACAATGAAAAACAAAAAAAAAATATTTTTTTTCATTCTGTTTCTCTCTTCTCTTGCTCTTGAAAAACTTTTGTTTGAGTGAATTACAAAATCCGTAATGTGACTAGGCAGGGAAGGAAACAGAACAGAAAAGAAGAGCCATTGAACTGACGATGAACTGAATGGTGGTGATGATAATATCCCGTGCGAGAAATTTTTGTAGGCCAAACGCAAACGAAACGCCGGGCTACACTGTACCCCACCACCGCACGAAATAACAAAAATGGCATAACTTTTCGATGATGACTTTTCGAATCATTAACTTTTCAGCTGGTGAATCTGATGAATGGCTATAATAATAATAGTAATACGTTTATTAAACTTAAAGGATATACTTTTTTATGAGCCTTGCCTCACTTACAAACATTTGGCCGATGCCTAGTCGATCTGATGCAATGATGGAAGGAAACTCGAACTCACTTTTTTTTAGCTGGCCACACAATTTGGCACTTTCGCAGCAGCAGTAATGGAAAGGTGTGAATAGAAGAAGAAAAAGAAGTAAAAATTTATGCAATTAGACTTTGAGATTTGGAAGAGATGTGATTTAAAATTTGAAAGCCAAAGCTTCAAAGCCACTGAAAAACACATAAAACCATGTGAGGTAGTAAATAAAAGTGGACTGCCTTTAATCCTGTCTTGTCTACACACTCTCACATTTGTAGCTTAAAGGCATAATGGAAAATGAAGCTACTACAAAGGAAATTTTTTATTTTAAAAACCCTATCATTATGTTGGGAGTGGTAGGTAGGATTTTTATGATGATATTCTCTTTTTTCAGTTCATTCCGCATTCTATCTGCATGCAACAATATTATGCATTTGAGATTTAAGATTCACAGGTGACAATGAGGAAGAGTAGTAAATGTACGTGGCTTTGCGGCTGATGCGCTGCTAATAAAGTAGCAATAATAATGTGATATACCATCATAATATTATATAGCGTCATGTCTTGTAAAAAGTAGTTTGGATTTACTTATATTCATTCAGAGAGTAATTAGACGTGATTGTCATTGTACGATGAAAGAATTTATTTCAATTTATATAGCCACACACGTAGATGCGGTCTGGCATTCAAAAAGTAGAAGAGACGAGGACAAGAAGACATGATCTGTTTGTAAAAAAAACCACAAAGAGGTAATGAAATATGAAGAAAGTTTCAATTTGTACCTTTCTTGTATTGGTACAAGTGCTTAAATATTGTTATCCTTCTTCCCTCCTTAAGAGAAAATTTTTGCTTTTATGAGTTGCTTAATTGCACATTTGACTGTACAGAACGGTAAGTGCAACCTGTTAAAATAAAATATAGGCAGCTGTGTTGCTTGAAGCAGCAACAGCGCAGCGAAAGAGACAAGACGACAAAATATTTTAAAATTCTCTGCTACTAACTTCTGAATACGGAAGGAAAAGAAAAACGACAACTCATTTTATGTTCATTCATTTCATACTTGATCATTTCTTTGTAACTTGTCGTCGCAGTTTTTTTCGCAGCAATCACACAACAACACCACCACAGCATAGCAGCTCGTTTATATTTTTGTCACAGGGATGTGTAAAAAATCTCACGCTTTTTATATTTTATTATCATTTTATATAATAACTAGATTTATCGAGCTTATCAGATGAGGCGCTATTCTTTTAAGTGCCACATTACCGCATGGAGTAATATTTATTAATTAAAAATGAAGCGACGAAGCAAGCGTACGTAATCCATAATAATAAGTAGGTCTCTTAATGGACTTTTCCTGGCGCTGGTTCCTGTTCTGACAAATCTCTCTCTCTTTAAAAAGTAAGCGTATTTTAATGATGATGCCTATGATGATATGACAAAAAGGTGCGTTTTAAAAAAGCTGCTGCTGTTTTTTTGGGATGGTGCTACTCTCCGCCTAAATTGTTCTAGTACATTAGTATTTAATGGTACATCTATTCTTAATTTTTTAAGCGTGAAATAATTGCCTTCAGCATCAAGCAATCAACAGCAGCAATAGAATAATAATAATAATAATTCCTTCTCCACACCTCAATCTCTTCTGATGGCTAAAAGTATTATTGGGAAAGTGTGGAGATGAGAAGAAGAAAAAAAAGGAGGACGTGTTTATCATCATCTTCAGTTCATTAAACTGCTATTTTACACTCAAGTGACAAAAAATTATTTGCAGCTGATTTCTTCATGAAGATTAATTTTGCAAAGTCTCTTTTATACTTTTGCAACCAACCCATCATCTATAAATAAAACTACCAATTTTATTATTTCGATTTTTTATCCTTTTAACGGATGTTTTATGTCAAGCATCATCACAATTATATTCTATTTTATTATTATTCTCTGGTAAGAAATGTCTCCGAAAAGTGCATTTTCACCCTTTAAAGTAACATATTTTTTGCTTTTCTTATCATTTTGTTTGTTATTTATTGTTACACTATCCATTTCATTCATTCTACTATTGCATTGCAAGATTGCAACAAAATATTTTTCATTTTTTAGTCTCCTCTCCTCCGCTAAGCATATTTTGTTTAAAAAAGATCATTTCAGTTGATGAAACCACGTGCTGAAATATGGGACGGTTTGAGCTTTAGCTGTTCAATAAATACTTCGTCGTCTCTTTCTTAAATCCATTCATTTTTTTACAGATGAGAAAACTTAAAACATTTTTTTAATATAAAGAAAAGAAGCTCAAGCTGAAGCGTCATACGTAGTAATATGATGTACACGACAAGCCATTCAGTAAATTCATCCCTTGTAAATAATATACTTGTAAAACTCAAAACTAATGGAATGTCCAATGAGTTGATGATGACTATGTTGCTTCTCATATTTCTTTTTTTCTCTCTTTACAACAATGCATTGACTTAAACCTAAAGAAGCTACTACTAGTAAGCTTCTTCTTGATTTCTTTCACTCGCTCTCCTCTCCTCATCTCCTCAACTCACTCACTTGTACAAATTTAAATTTATTATTATTGCAAACGCCAAGTGACGTGCATGCATATTGAAGTAAGCAGAGAGGCGGCCCTTTTTCTTATCATTCATTCAAAACAACAAGAGAGAAAAACGAGCAATTCCCTTTCTTCTTTTAAATCTTTGCTTCGTACTTGCTGACTGCTTCAACTCAACTCATTCACTCTCTGCTTTTGTTCACTTTTCGTCTGCTGAACTGAATTGAGCAAGCGAGTAAAAAAGAGTTCTGTTTGTTATTTTTTATTTCTGCTGTAAAATTTGTGAATGGAATGTAGAATAGAGAGAGAGGAAAGGAAATGCCGCTGGCTTTTGGGGGTAATAGTGAGTGACTCACAATAATACAGAGATTCTTATACTATCTCAACATTATTTATTCTACGTAATCTGAATCTGAAGATTCACTTCACATCATCACAGTCAGTTCAAATTCCTTTCCTGCTTCCCTATCATCATCAACATAAAGTATTCGACTACTACAAAAGTTCGTGCTTTCATGATGAAGACGATGATGAAGCTGAATTTACCACAAAAATTGGATTGCCACCACGATCACCGCTGCTTGCGCTGTCAAGCCACTTGTACGATACTACTACTACCTACCGTGATTCAAATTGTGAGGAGCTCTCATCATCTTTCTCTCTCTCTCTCTCTCACTCACTCTCTACGAAATATTGCAAAAGGGAAAGAAAAAAGTCAGTTAACTTTATCCAACAATATCAAAATCATCATCATCACCATTATCATCATTCGCATAAATGCCATTTCCTTTTTTCCTCAACAAAACTCTGTCTGCTTTGCGGTCCGGAGGAATTCTCTCTCGTTCTCTCCTTTTCCCTTCCCCCTCCACAGGGACTTATCCTGAGAGCTGTGTGTGAGCTACCAAGAGCGAGCAAGTCCCATTTTTAATTCTCCTGACTACTGACTCAAATTCTGTTGTTGCAGAAAAAAAATATGCAAAATAAGAAAAGAAGATGGAATAAAATATGCGATGATAAATCATATCTCTGCAGTAAATAATATAGTAGTAAAGTAATATCTTTTTTTTTTGAAAGATTAAATAGACCCCAACTCTTTCTTCATTTCATTGCGAACCTTTTCTTTTTTATTTCAACTTATGAAAAGCTTTGCGCGCATATTTTTTCTGTTGAAACAGCAACAGTAGCAAAAATATTTAATATCATATTGCGATTCATGTAAAGATGAGATTTTTTACTGTGATAA
>JAHZNJ010002744.1:0-12562 GCA_027744475.1 Lepidocyrtus cf. sotoi NNG-2020 | reverse complement strand
GCTGTTGTCTGTTAATAAGTCACATTACTACACAAATGGTGCTGCTAATAATACACCACACGAAGAAAAAGAAGTTATCCTTAAAAAGTCTAAGTAAATATACCTAAGCCAGAGAGAGAGAGAGAGGAACTGATAATTTGATTCAATGATGCATAGGCATGAAACGGGATTCTAAACTGAACAAAAGTGGCAACCATAAGAAATAATAAATGGTTGCACTTGTTTCAGTTTTTTCTTCTTCTTTCTCCTCCTTCACTACTACTATTACATATTTTAATTCTAACGACCATCCATACATACAAACGTGCATGTTAGCACATTGTACAAAAAAACCATCATAGTATTTATAAACTTCCATTTCCATTCCATTCCACTGAACCAAAAATAATATTCATGCTTTAGTTAAGTTTTTTAAGTCTGGGTCTCTTACGAGGAGAATTATTTTTGTCTTATGAACTTTGCTTTACTTTCAAACAATAATAGACATTGTGTCTTCTTCTCCATATTATTATTACATTACATTATTTCTCAACAACGAAACTTGTTACGTTTAAAAGCATCCATGGCCATCATGGGACGAGAGAGAGAGAGAAAAAAAAGATTAAGTGTAAGCCAGACCCACATTACATTACATATTGATGGAATTTTTATGCTGTACATATTTTTCCGCGCGTTAGCATTCACGGTAAACCGAAAGTCGTCTGTGTAATATATTTTTTGCAGCAGTGATTATGAATGATGATGGTACAAATAATACAGAAATATAAAGGGAAAAAAGAAAGCGGGCATATAATATTTACTTCCACTCGTTGAAAAAACTATCATCATTATTTCAACTCCAACTTCCCTTTCCGTTTGTTTGCAACTGGTGCGCTGTTTGGTAGAAGAAAGAAAGAATTTAAAAACTGCTGCTCAAAAATATTATTTTGTTTTTTGAAGAGTAACTTTTTCTTTGAGATGATCATCATCGCTATCATCGTACGTACAGAATTATGCATAATATTAGCACTTTAGCTAATTTTGATGAAGTTCTCATAGTTCAGAGAGGAGAGGAGGAGAAGAAGAAGGGCAAAAAATGTTTCAGAAGAGAACAGAACATTCAAAGTTCCAGTTTATTAAAATTATAAATAACACCGAGGAGAAGAGTATAAAGTACTTTGTAGTTTAGTTTGTACAAGCCAAGTAAAAGTCAAAAGTGAAGGTTTGAAAATTTGAAAGACACTCGATCAAAAAAGGGAAGAGAGAGAGAGAGAGAGAGAGAGAAAGAGAGACAGAGAAAGAGAAGGCTCTTTGCAGAAAAAGACAAATGCTTACTTCTGTTCCTCCTCTCTCAGACGACAGCAGCGAGCAAGCGAGCTTTCGCAGCGACGTCGTTTCTCCTGATGATGATGATGAAAATGTTGAGTAGAAGAGCAGAGCAAAGTCATAAAGCAATAATAATAAAAATAATAAAGTGATATTCATAGAGTTCCTCTTTTTACTACTACTACTGCTGCTGCTGCGCTGCTACAACACAAGTTAGTTTCCATCTTTTGGAACAATGACAATGAATGAGGTAAAGAAAAAAGAGCGAAAATGAGTGAAAGGCTGACTTGATGCCAAAAATACATTAAAAGGAGAAGAAACAAGAGATTAATAGAAGAAGAGAATCCTCTTCTTCTTCTTCTTCCTTTTCTTTTTCTTCTGCCTCTATTTAGCTTTCCACTTATTTTACGATGAGAGCAGAAGAGTTGAACAGAGCAGAAGCAGAACTAAACCTTTTCGTCGTCGTCATCATCGCTTAGGAAGAAGTTTATAGGTGAAACTCAGGCCGCAATAATAATAACGTCTGTCTGTCTCCCTCTTACACTTAGCTTGAACAAAACAGAGAACAGCAAAGCAGTAGTGCAGTGTCGAATTATCGTTCGTGGTTTTGTTTGAGCATTTAATTTCTTCTTTTTGGCTTCTACCGGCATTCGTATTCGTACAGGAGAAGAAGAAGCAATAATGTGATGATGAAGATGCTGCTGCTGCTGTTGCTTTTTTTGTTCAGTTTGTTGTACGTAACAAATTCAGATTACCAAACATAAGAAGGGTAAAAAAACTAAGACGTAACAACACCTTTATAGATAGTAAAACTTTCCACTTCCACAATTTTTTGTGCCTAGTACGATATGATGATGAATGCATCCCTTATATTTCTTCTACATAGCATAGCAAAGCATAGCTTTTTTCTACCTTGGAATGTTTTCATGGGCCGCAGACCAAGAAAATACGGAGGAAGATAAGTAGAAAAAGTAAGAGGGAATAAAAATGTCAGATTTAGATTAGCACAAGTGTCAGATGAAGGAAGAAGAAGAAGAAAAAAAGTTAGAAAGATGATAGGTTGTTTGTGTTTGTTGTTGTTATCCTATTTCCTATTTCTATTCCTTCATCATCATTTTCTTTCCTATCTTCATCTTTTTGTGGTCGCTTTTCAATTTCAATTCATACTAAAATGGGTTTTTGAGAAAACAAAAACAACCGAACAATATGACGATGAAAAAATAAGAACAATGTTTACTTTCTTCATTAGATGGTGGAGAAAGATGGAAAGTTCTTCTTCTTACTCTTTACTTTTTAATCTTCCTTACAATATTTCTATTTCGAATTAGATATTGTTTGAAACGGAACGAACGAAGAACGAAGCGATGTCAAGGAAGATACGAAGAACCATTTCTCAAATTCTCAAATACAAAATGGCTTTTCTTTTGCATATGTAATGTGACTTTTTGTAAGAAGGTGTGATTGATTAGCATAGCTATGCATGACTGATAAGAAGGAGAAGTGGAAGACTTTAAATGAAATTGGAAACCACTTATTCAGCTTATCATTTACTTTTCTTATTAGATTCTTCTTGAAAGAGTTTAAGCATGCCTACACAATATGGAACGTGGATATAGTTTTATATTCATATATGAATAAACATAATTGTGAATTACGTAAAAGGAAACTAAAGAGACATATTAGTAAGGCTTCACTCCACACACACACGCCGTACTTACGCGTATGTAGCCGTAGCTTTCCACCTTAACTCTTCTGTCTGCCTTTTTCGTCTTATATTAGTCTTAACCTCAAAAGAAAGGGAAAAGAAAGAGTAATTTAATATCCTCTTGTATGAAACTTTTTTCATACACAATTCTTTTTAGCGGAATAGAGCCGCAAAATGCTTTTTAGTAAGGTAAGTAGGAGAAAACACATTAACATTAAAATGAAACCAGGTACACATTTTTTACGCTGTTATGTTATCATATCAGCCTTTATTTCATTCATCTTATCGTCCATTGAGTGATCGCGCTCTGTTCATTTTGCTACAATGTGTATACCAAACCGACAACCTTCCAGTTTAAATTTTTTTTCTTCTGGTTTAACCCAATATCATCATTTCCATTATTATGCAACCTCATTTCCCCTTTAATGTCTTTTGTTTTACAAATGAACTAAGTTTTGAGGAAAAAAGGGGCTCAAAGAAGAGAGAAATTAAGGAACATCATCAGGTCAAGTCAGTGCGATGAAGGATAATAAGGATAAAGATAAGGTAAGGTACTTAACTGGAATTTTAGGGGTAATATGGGAAAACTGGATTAAGTCGGATGTAGGATGAGAGCAAAAACACCGACCGAAACCAAAAGAACTCAATTTTATTTTATGATGATGATGAAACTTATTCTAAAAGAGATAGTTTAGCATTTTACTTAGGCACTTACTATTTGTTCAGACCAGGCCAGGCCAGACCCCACCGCACCACAGAGAAAAGAAGACGTCAGGCAAACAGTAGCAATATCAAAGTGACCTAAATGGAGAAAAATGAAAGACCATCATTGTTGTTATCTTCTCGTAATATTGTAATAATGATCGTTGATAGAATGTGATGTGATAATGATAAACAATCATTAATTTATTGACAGTTGACAATGATAAATTTCGTCTTGTCAGTTACTTTTTTGGTAATTGAACACTTTTGGGTTTAAAATTTGGAAAAGATGGGATATGTTTGTTGTAAGCATGCAAGTAGGTAAATATCTCAACATCATCAGTTTACCAAAGAACAAGTAAACGTTGGTTTTAGAGGACTCTTTTGCATTTGATCATTTGATCCTCGTTCTCCAGCAGAAAATTTTTTTACACAATAGCCCACACATTTTATCTACACGTGAATATATCCCTCATGCATATGTAACGTAACACGAATGATGATCCTTGGATTTGAATCTACATTATTAATGATGAACCCAGCTTAACGGAAAGCATCGAAGTTTTTTTTGTTTCTTCAACAACAATTAACGAACATGGGTTGCTTGACTCACCAACACCGCTGCTGCCCTTTTCTACTCCTACCTACAAGAGTTACAAGAGAGAGAGAGAGAGAGAGAAGAGAAATAATGTTTTCATTGTTTTTCTTCACTTTCAAGTAGCAGTTAGTACTTTTATGATGATGATGGCTGAAGGGGATCAAACACAAACTTGATGTTAATGCTGCTGCTGCTACACTGCTATTATAAAAATGCCGTCTACCACCACCGCCACCGCACCAAGTCAGTAGAGCAAATTAAGATCTGGTGAGGATCCCTACTACTTACTCAAAGACTCTATTTGGCTCCGGAGAGTCAAAAGAAATGATTTTTACCTAGAATTTTTGAACTCATTGTTTTGAAGGGATAATGAAGAAAACTTGAAAAAATTGGGGAGAAATAAGATTAAGTCCATTTTGATGATTATGTAACGTTTTACGTCTCTTTCGAAACTACCCATTCTTCAAGCTCATTTGCATTATTCTCATATTGATAATATTTCGTACGTAGGGTGGATATTCTGCTGTTCTAGTAAAAAAACACTTATTTTTTTACACAACGGCCGTTTTTAGTAGAACGAAAATTACTTTTATAGGTACATAAAATGTGCTACATAAAGGAAAAAGATTACAAAAATACAAAAATGCATAAATAGATTCTGAAGGAGGAACGCCGACGACAGGAATAATGCTGAAGGAATCATTAAGTGATCCTAAAAATATACCTAACACCACCACCACACCACCTACACAATACGGTTTCTTTCCCTTCATTATTATTCCATCACCGCCCCCAACCCAACAATTTTCTCTTATTAGAATGAAAAATAGTGACCTTTATTGCACTGTTACTTACTTTAAAAAACAATTTTATAAAGCGGGGGCTTTGTTTTCTTCTGCATACGATTAAAAAGTAGATTTTACCAGCCAATTTAATCGTCGTTGTTGTAAGCAAGCCACAGCTCTTCCTGATTTGTTTAAAAAATATTCGAAACATTCGAGCGAGCTAGTTACTCTGAACCAATTTTTAGTTCATTGTTTAAGACTTGCTTAATTTAATTAGTTCTGGGAAGGGAAGTACGCGCATATTTCACGTGTAAAAAACGACTTTTCTGTTTCACTACTTGAGGAGGTAAGTAATGTAAATATTCTACAAATTTAACGTAAAACAGAAAATAAAACTGAATGTTTTAATTAGTCTTTTAAATACTATTGTGAGACTGTCTTAAAGAAAACCGTAAAAGTAAATAATGCGTTTGATTTCTTGTTTATGTAGCAGACATTTGAATTAATCTTTTGAAAAAAACTAAACCAAAATAGAATTTAAATCTAGCAAAAAAAACAAATAGAAACGAAAACGAGCAAGTTCTTCCCCGAAAAGCAAATCAAAGTTAACCGTTTTAAATAAACGTAAAAAATATTGCGCAACTTTTTACATTTTTCTACGAATGTTAATTTTACGCGGTTGAAATTAAAATTCTCAAAAACCATTAAATTTTAATCATTCCTTTTTTAAACTGCAATCTTAATCTTTAATGTCAAATTTTAGTAGTTTTAAGGGCAATGATGGGGGATTAAATAAATCCAACAACGGGATGCGTCATTCCTCATGAACGTAATGGAATTGTGCTGCTGCTGCCGGGTTCAAGCTTTGAACTTCAATAACCGTTGTAGTAGTAAAGGAAGGTCATGTTGATTTATACTTCTCCATTAATTAGCAATAAAGCCAGAAACGTGGATGGATGAATATAAAAAAAGAAGAAAAAAGCATTTTTCCGTTGAATTGAATTGGATTCATTTCCTTCACTACGTTTATTTATAACTCAATCGTTCCGAACAAAAAAGCTTTAAAATGATCGTTTATTTTGTAAACATTTTTTTAAATTGTTCCCCGAGCCAAAAAAAATCACGAATTGTGTAAACTAAAAAACGGCAAACTTGACTTGTAATCATCCCAATAAAATGCAGAGCAGAGCACAGTAGAATGATACATTGCACATGTGTGTGTGCTATTTAGAATAGATAATAATGAAGAAGAAGGAGGGAGAGAAGAAGTAGAAACAAAAATAAAACTTTAGAGAAAGAATTCATTCTCAGAGCAGAGCTGAGAAATACTTACATGTCCCATTTTAAAATTAGAACTCAATCTAAAACAAATTTTAACTGGCTCAATGCAATTGCTCTCTTATTACGTAAGCAAGTAAGTTGAAATTGAACTAAAACCTTGCCCCTTCTCAATACCATCAAAATCGTCATTCCATTCCATTTCATCGACTTTAAGTAGAAATGAGGATATTCTCGTGGGAATACTTATACTAAAGAGTTAAGCAATGCACCGAGCGAGCGATCATTTCGTTCGAGCATCTGCAAACGAGCATATAAAATTTGTTTGTTTGTCAGACTTCTGTCTCTTCTCATAAGTATGTAAATATAAAAGCAAAAATTTCCGTTTTTACTGAAGAAAAGATCATTTCATGGCTCAAAAAAATTCAATTGCATATTGCAATTCGTTTCGTTCCAAGCATTAAAACTTAAAGTTGTGTTTGCGTATGATAATATTAGCCAACTTATCCATGTCTGTCTGTATGCAAGGTAGTCGTTAGCTATGCTATTTACTTTTTACCAGCGATAAGCGATAAATATTTTTTCTATGAAGAAATGTAATTTTTTAGTGTCTCTTCATCTTCAAATAATAATAATTTTGGGAATAGAGGAAGCAAGGAAAATGGTTTTTTATTATTACTACTTTGCAATGCAACCGTTGCTACTGCCACTGCTGCTTTATTACTGGTTTTTGGTTGGATGATGATGCACCAAGCAAACATCTTTTGCAGCGTGTCTTAATTTGAACCTTGATCCTTCCCCTCCTTTCCCAACCACTCATTTTAATATCTCAACAGCGCAGCGCAGCCAGAAAAAATGTATTCCTGTGATCTGTATAATAATAAGTAATATTATTATTCATAGTCAAAAATCATTTTACAAAGTCAACATGGTAATTTTCAAATGTTTCTCTTTTTTTTATCGCAACAACCATCGAAAAATATTTCGATCAACATATCAGATAAATTATCTTCTGCACTGAAAAGTCTTTTTCTTATCAAAATAAATGTGCATAGGTACATACTTTTTTAAAATTATGAAACGTTAAAATATTATTGAAATGAAATTGGAATATTATTGCTGATGATGAGGATAATCATGGCAAATGATTTGGTAAGTATACGAAATGCATTTATTTATTGCGCTTTTGCTTATTACTGCAGCAGCAGCAGCAGTTCAAGCTTATTTTATGCAGCCTTTCAAGAATTATTATTACTGTACATGATAAAACTAATTACAGCGCAGCGCAGCAGAAAAAAATAAGGCAGTGGCAGTGCTTTTTTATTACAGGTCAATCAGATCAAACGTGATACCTTTCACTTTACAGTAATGAATGAGGAATTCAAGCCGCTTTTTGCTTATGCTTAACTGTTCACAACATTTAACAAAAATTTCATCATAAATGCGTATCGTATAGGCTATTTGCAATGACTACCAAAAGCAAAATGAAAAAAAGTTCTTATTAGCCAGGCACATGAAATGGAATGCCTTTGGATTTTTTAACTTGCCGGTGGTGGTGATGCCGGCAAAAAACAGCAGCTCAACTACTACTACTGCTGCTGCTACAAACATATTACACCGCATTTATTATGCATGAAGCTTTTTACCACTTTTTACTACAACCTCTGCTTCTTCTTCTGCTTCCCGGAATTGAAAGTTCTTCCTTCTCGGCCTAGAAAGAAAACAAACTTGAGAGGGAGAGAGAGAGAGAGTCAAAATGACTTCTGTACAAGCATGTAATAGTCACTGTATCTTAAGCGTAGCGTACGTATCATCCCCATCCGAAATGAAAAATGTTCAAGATGAAGTACAGTTGATGGCTCATGTGTGTGTGCTCGGAAGAGATATGGCCGGTTTGCTTTTGACTTTCTTTTTTGTGTGATTTTTTCTATCATCTTTATAGAAATCCACTAATTCAATTTTTTGCTACAAGATTTGAATCTTGTAAAAAAATCATATTTTGTATGCAGGTATGTAGCTGATGAAGTTGTAGTCGTAATAGTAGATCATGTATTCAGTCAGTCATTATATTGTTATTGCTTTTTATCCTTCTTTTCATATGACAGGAAGTCGTACGTAGTAGGGTAGTTGATTCGATGATGATGTGGATTTAACTAGATTGAAGTTTTGCATTGAATACTGATTACCTGCGTGCGTACGTTGTTGGCTTTGGAAATGCATGTCTGTGTATTCGTAGCCTGCTTTGCTTCGAGGTTTGAAGTTGGACTAAGATTTTTGAAACAGTTTTGTTCTCAGGATTTTTACTTTTTCAGCTATGTCATAATAAATTTAATATAGATTTACTATAAACCTTGAGCCTTTTAAACTTTTAAATAAATCAATCAAATTTAGTCCAGGTTCCTCTTTATCTTCCATAATTGTGCAATCACAGCATCAAGGTGACTGCCGGGTTGACGATTCCGTATTTGCGTATTTAATCAAAACATTTTTGATTTAAGATTAAGCAAATTAAGATGGATTGGATATATATATAAACCTAAATAGAAATGTTTTGCAACACTTTATACCATAAAAGAAGAGCTTTTGCATTTCAACATTTTCAACACACAAGCTTTTAAAAAGCCAGAAAAGTGGTATCTGGAATCTGAATCTCCTTCCGCGACTCCGTTCTTTATCTCTTGTGAGGGGAGAAATTATTTCACAATGGCCTAATTTCCCATAATAGTAATAATAATGATATTATCTTGCATTAATCAATATGAATGTGAAATGAAGTGTCGTGTCGATACAGTAAACAAATACTGTATTTCCCCACCACAACACACGAATAAAGAATGAATGAATTGGCTTTTATCTTTTTTTATGAATGATCTTTGGCTGGGTCAGAAAATAAATGCTACGCTGTAATAATAATGTTATTATTATTAATACTATTTCTGGTGTTTTTAACAAAATCACCACAATTTACAATCTACCTACCTACCTTAGGTACTTCGTTTTTTAGCCGGTTTGTTTATATAATAAAAAAAATTCAGTTGCTCGTTGCTGTAGATAATGCAACTTGTGAATGAGTGGGACAAGGAAAACAAACGAAATCTCTGAAAATGAGAAGCGAGGTCATACATCACTCCAGCAGCAGAGCAGGCAGAAGCAGATAAAAAAGCAACGTGCATTTTCATTTCATTTTACCATCAACGAGTAGCAAATAGGAATGTGAATGCCGGTAAAAGCGACAAACTACTAGGTAGTTATTAAGCATGAGATATGGATTACATTTTACATGGTTTTAAATTGGTAGAGCTTAAGCTCGCTTGTCACGTAAAGTAATTTCTAATTTGTCGCCTCCACCAACACTTGATTTGTTATCTAATTATACTACTCACAATACAATGCAATATGCAATCTAATGTTTTATAATCATAACACTTTGTTCGGTAATTTGTTGATTACCTGTGCTAACTAGACTTAATTGCTATTCATTAATGTAATTAAAACAAAGTTATTATATACTTTTGAAGAAGGAAAAGGCTATTTTATTGTATATTTACTGCTTAATAAAATGGTTATTAAAAAAGATGTCAATGACAAAATTGTATTTACTTTCTTTCGTTTAGTATTTAAATTTTGTTTGCTTTCTAAATTTATTTGCAAGAAGCCCCAAACGTGCAAAATGATATCATTATGAATGACTTCATTATAGGCATAGACCTAAAAGCATGTCTTGTTTTTAGTTTTGATCTCGACCATTTAATTTTTTTAAGCAACAACGAGACTGGCCATCCAAACAATTTTTTAATTTACTTTTTTGACAGCAAAAGTTACTTTTTTCTTAGTTTCTTAGTAAGTTTAAAAACAAAACATTACATATTTCTACAGGCAGGTAAAAAAAAATTTGCTACACGAAATACTGCTTCCGTCAGGTGAGCAACCTGCTTAAAAAAGGTTATAACTTTTCTCCTCTCAAAACTTCGATTTCTTCTTCCTGATGTAGTGGAAGATTAAAACTTTTGCGCCATTTTCTCTCTCTCACTCTCTCGTCTACGGGAGATTACTACAAGATGATGATGATGATGATAATACCGACAAAGTAATATTATCAACCTGCTTCAACTTCAATCCTTGCTGAGTTTTTGTTGTTGTGAGTGAGAGTTTTCGTTTTCGTAACTGTTTTTATCTTACTCCTATACTCCCTTACTATCCTTACTCCTTTTATTCTTATTCCTTTGTTATTTTTATGTATTTTGTATTTGTCCTTGCAATCTACGTAAATATTATAAACCTGTGCTTTGTTTGTGCTGTTCTTTCTTTCTTTCTCTTGCTGCTGCAGGAAACTTGAAATGATTCAAAACAAAAGCAATTTGCTTAGCCCGGGTATAAAACTTCTTTCTACTTAAAGAGAAAAAAAGAAGAAAAAAACGTTACTTTATATATATCCAGGTGGAGCCCGAGACTTGAGAAATGGAGATTGCCTCCGGAGTTCTTTTTTTCCTTTAAAAAAAGTAAAGTACAATGCCACTTATCAGCAGCAGCCGTAGAGTAATAGTACTAAAGCGGTATAGCGTAGTTGTTTGTACGCGGCGGACTCAGGTGAGAAATGGACGAGAAAATCTTTTCTTTTCTCTCTTTCTCTCTCTCTCCCTTTCTTCCAAGTCCTCGTCTGTTCTTTTTAAGATATTGTCCAATTCTTTTTTCCTCTTTCTTTTTTAAAGAGAAAGTGTGACTTGAGAGCACACGTTATACGTAAGACTTGAAAAGAAGTGGGTTTCAGTTAACTCAAGTGTGTGAGAGCACTTAAAAAGGATTGCATTTTACTTTTACTCTTTCTTTCTTTCTTCCTTCTTTTCTTCTCTTCTATTATACCAGCAGCACACATGCACCACTACTGCACAGTCCACACAACAACAGCCAATCTCTGTTTTTACTATGTTTCTTGAACCCAGAAGAATTTGTTTTTCTTTTCTAAAACCAAACAACAACTCGTCACTTGCTTACATTCTTTTTTTTTCTAGCGGCTCAACCGCTTTTGTTAGTTTGATGAGCTTTCTCAATTTTTTTTCACCTGCGCTGGCACTGGCAGCTTGTTAGCTAGCAAAGATCCGCTTTAAACAAACACAGCCACCACCACCGGTTTTTTTCTTCGCACTTTCTCTTCTTCGTTTGTCTGTCTGAAATATTTTGTCTATTAATTTTATGGTAGCACACTGGAAAACTAACTTTGTCTTTGAATATTTTCAAATGATAATGATAATATTCAGAGTTTGAGTTGAATACTTACTTACAACTACACGAAAAGAATTAAATTTTGGTGAACTGTTTTGATACTTACATTATTATTATACTAAAGCGTATTCCAGAAAGAAAAAACTCAAATCAACTTCAACGATCCTGTCTTGTCTTCTTCACTTACTTCCGTTTTCTCCCTTCTTAGTCTTCGTCTTCTTCTAATCTTCAAGCCAAAACGGCAAACAAGTAAATATAATAATAGTAATAGTACCTATGTAGTTATCTTGAAACTTTACTTCTCCACTTTTTATTTAACTGCCGACACAATAAATTATTTCCTTGTGATGTTGTTCTGTTCTTCTTAAAGTGTAATTTTATTGCTGTTTCTGCAGCTCTTTCTTTCTTACAGTCTAGTATAGAAGTAGAGTCTAGGGTTTTTGTGTTGTGCAGCCGCTGGGGGCTGAAGTGAAACTGAAGGAACGGCAGACCAGAACTCTGCTCTGGTAGTAATCAAATAACTCCATTCCATATCCACCAAAACACCAAAACTCTTTCTCTTCTCACTCAGCTCAGCAGCTCAGCTCCGTTCGTTCGTTCTCTACTCTTCCCCTGCTTGTAGCGGAGTGGGAAAAACGTTGAAGTTGAAGGAAACTTTCCTACAGCAGCAGCGAAGCTAGAGCTAGCGCAGCACAGAATAGAACGAACGAACGCTATTGAGCTTTGCACAACAAGCAGGATCTATAGACGAAAGGAAGACAGAAGACGGCGATGCGATGCGATATGCGAATGCGATGCGATATCCATTAGGATTCTCAGTTCTCTCATTCTCATACTAAAAAAGCCTTAGCAAGAAACGAGCGAGCGAAGCAAGCAAAGAGCGAACCTTTTTTTTTACCTCAACTCAACCTAAAGCTACGGCTGCTGCTGAAGCTGAAGCTAAATGAGTTGAGTTTTTGAGTTTACTAA
>JAHZNJ010002743.1:0-17829 GCA_027744475.1 Lepidocyrtus cf. sotoi NNG-2020 | reverse complement strand
TTCTCCATGTCAAAATCTATCTAGTAAATGTGGTTTCATAAAAAAAGCCCATCCGAGCTGGTAAATGTTCCATTGTTAGCATTTTACCAGAGCAAGCAACTAAAGCACAAGCAGCCTTTCCTAGTAAGCATATTATGCACGCTCATGAGCTGAAGCTCTGAAACTGAAGGAAAAACAATGCAAAGCTGGAAAATTATGGCAAAATCCTATTCCTCTCAAAGCAGATCCCTATTAAATGTGAAAAAAATTATAACGAAACTAAACGGATTAAAATATTATAATAACGTTTATAGTGTAACAATGCTCTGGTTTTTTTACTTTACTTACCTCTCCTCCCTTTTCTCGTAATGGCAACTTTTCAAGCAGAGTCAGAATCAGGAACAGTCACACAATCTCATTCATTCGTCGCAGTCGTACTGGATGTAATAGTGAGGCATTCGTATTTAGGTTTTGTGCAGTTTTTCAGTTCATGCCACTCCTCCTTTGATTTTCTCTCTCTCTCTCAGTCATGGCATTTATCTTCCTCCGTTCAACTTCAGCTTTCAGCTAATCACTTTAAATTTCTAATTTTTCTAAATCCTGTCACCGTTACTACACCATTACTTAGGTAATTCAAAAGAGGAAGACGGAAAAGGAAGTCAGAGAAATGCTGAAATTACTATTATGTCGCCGTTGCTGCTGCTCTGTTCATTTCATTCTGCAGTTACTAAATTACGAATTAAGCTCATTTCTATTCACCACCCCACGTAAAAATATTTTCAAAAACGCGACATACAGAAAAATATTGCATACACGTAAAGACGTACACGCGTTTTTATAAAACTTCATTCCTTTTACTGACAAATATGGATTAAATCTATTGTGTTGTCTGCGATAACTGTGATAATTAATGAGAATGTGAGGAAATGGTCTTTGTTTCCGTTTTTGCTTATTTATTTTTCATAAGAGAAAGAAATGCAGAGAAGGAGAGAGTCACATCCATATTAAATAGAATGGCTGCTGTCCTGCTGTGCATTACTTACAATATACATTTGTATTTTTCCTTCTCATGTTTTTAATTTTTCTCCACCAGTTTCCATTGAATTACAAAAACTATTTCTTCAGGTAGGTTTAGATAGGTTGATGGTGGCGTTGGCAGCGGGAATATAAAGAGGAAAGCGCAAAGTGTTTCTTTATTTCTTGAGACAAAAAATTGTTGTTAGGTAAGAGTTAGAAGAAATATCACATCGACAACTACGCAGCAGCTCTTTCCTTCTTTCTTTCTTGGCTTTCTTTTTCTTTCACATTCTCATTTTCTCTCCTTGGCTTAAATATTGTTTCAGAGATAGAGAGAGCGGAGAAGGGAGCGACAAGCAGATGAAACATTGAAGGCAGGCACGACACATGATTTGTTGAGTAAATCCTATTTCCAGCTCACACACATGCATACTTTATAACGACTACCTTTCATTTCATATACGAAAGCCATTGAGATTCAAACCATTCTTGCATGTGACAAAGAACAAAAACATGAAAAAGCATCGGTTTTACTTTTCCTTACTTACTTTTACTCGCTCGCACACTCAAAAACACACAGCGATGGCGACAACAATAACAAACAAGAAACTGCAGCTCACAATCAGCCCAGTTTATATCAGAAGCAAAGCAAAACCTTAACTAAAACCCTACCCACCTTAATATAGTTTATCAACGCAGGACATCAACTATCCGTCATTAACAATTTCTCATGTGGAGCTTTTAATGTTTTTTGCATATTGATATACCACTGCGAATTGCGGTCTTCTGTTGTTTCGTTTATTTTATACATTTAGTACTTATATATTGTGAAAGTTGATATTAGCTTGTGCCAGCATGGGATTTACGTTACGAGAATTTGAAAGTATTAAGTTAAAGCAGTAAAACCGTTTCAGTTTCTCCAAAACCAAAACCAAATTTTTTAAACAAGAAGGAACTGGGAAGTGTTTTTTGCTCACACTGCAACGAATGAATTAGATTTACAATTTTTTACAGATACTTTAATAAAATAGATGAGTACCCTTTTCCACTTTGTCCACGTATATTTAAGTAAATAACGTACATACTTTTTTAAAATAGGTCAAAAGGTTATTTAGAATTAAAATTTAGGCAACCTTTTTGTCGTTTTTGGAGGAAATGAGATATCAAAGTTTACTACGAAGTAGACTGGCCGTTTAGCGTTTAGTTTACGGAAACGACTTTCGTTTTCGTTTTCAAATAAACGACGCGTTTTCGTTTACAAAAACGAAAACGAAACCGAGTTTTCGTTTAATTTGCGTTTTCATGCAAAAAATGTTTTTTTTAATGCAGCGAGGAAGGGTCACTAACTGTTCATTTCTGATTTTAAAACAAAACGTAAATCTAGATGCATTTTAACTTGCGGATTCCGAATCTGACCTTTGTTTCTGCTAACAAGCTTTAATATAACTCTATAGCGGACAAAAACCAATAATTTTATTGTAAATTGACAGTAACTGCCATTGTTTTAACCTGTTAGGAAAATCAATGACCAATTTTGGAATCAGCAAACAAAACTGCACTTGAAACTGGTCTTTGTTTTGCCAATCGTTGAAGTAAGTTAAAGACCTTCCATCGTCGCATTTTTTAAAAGAATTTTTTGCTATTTTGGACAATAAGCTTATATTGAGTTGCTTCGCAGTGGTAAACGAAAACGAAAACTCGTTTTCTCGTTTAGTTTACGTTTTTTAAAAACGAAAACGAAAACGCGCTCAAAAAACTCAAAAACGAGTTTAGTAAACGCTAAACGCAGAAAACGGCCAGTCTACTACGAAGTAACAGCACAAACAGCAAAAATAAAAATGGGAAAGTGGATGAGCGAGTTAAGTAATGAAATAAAATCTGGTTATGGTTGGTTATGTTATGCTTTGCTTGAATTTGAATAGAATATTCTATTTACTTTAATATTTTGCTAAAAGAGAAAAACAATTCCAGCTTTTTAAAGAGAAAAGAAAGCACTTTCAATTATTACCATCTACAACATCATCATCATTGCTTAACTAAACAATTGTGCATGGCTCCACGAGATGATGATGATAATGTACGTATTTATTCAGTTTAAACCAAACAAAGTCTAAAATTGCCTCTCTCTCCGTCTTTTGCGCCTTTAGCGTCACACATTCATCTCATTTCGCATTTCTCATATTGACAATTTTGTAATAAAATATAAGACGAAGGAAGAGGAGATGATGAGGATGATGGTTCTGATGATGATGGGTATAAGTTGATGATGAATTTGAATGGAACCGTTCAAGCGTCTCCTCAGTCCTCACTCACTCGTTCAGTTCTCCACTCATTTAGTTTTCTGAGGCAGAATGTCGTCTTCGTGTAAAGTACGTAGTATGTCATGTACTCGTACGTAACTTTCTTCCATTTTATATAATGAATAGAATAGAGAAAATACAAGAAAGAGGAAGGAAAAGTACATGGAAGGAATGGGCTCTAAGGTTATAAAAAGGGAGATGTGGATAGAAAAAGGTCTACGTATTTTTTGAGTGGAAGGAAAATATGAAAACTTTAGGAACATAAATGCATCTGTAATATTGAGAAACAAAAGAATTTATATAATCAAATATACGGCGTAAAAGACACAACGACGACAGAGACTAACTTTCTACTTATGCATGAAGAAGAAGAAGCATAATAATAAAATGAGGAGAGGCAGTCTGAATAAGGAAGATGTTGAGTGATTCGAATTCAGTGAAGCGGACAAACACAGTTTTGTCATCATCATCAACATCTCAGCTCTTTGCTACTACTACACTGCATTATATTATCACTGCAAAATCAAAAGCCACCACCACCACACCCTGCGTGAATAGTTTTGTGCAAGAAAGAAGAAGTTTGTAAGCCAGTCTGATTCACACCACCAACGTGACTTCCACTTTTTCTCTCTCGTCGTATTCTTCTTATCCAAATAGGCTTCTTCTTTTTCTTCATTTCTTTATTTTGTAAAAGACGAGTAGCAACAAAACGAGTGAAGTCAACACGAGGTTATTTCCGCCTCCTCTTCCTACTTCGTAAACTTTATCTAGAAAGTATTTCACAGCAGCAGTGGAGTGAAAGTGGGAGCATTTCTCAACTTTTCTCTCTGGGCGTGCATTACAAGACTCATATTGAGCTCGGCTCCTTTTCTTTTTCTTACTCTGCAGCAGCAGCAGTCAACCTTCTTGCATAGTACACACAAATACAAAGTTTTCTTCTCCTTCTTCACAATTTAAACATTTTTTTCTTTTGACTTTCCTTAAAAGCAAAAGTTAAAGCAAAGCTAATAAAATGGGAACATGAATGGGTACGTTGTGGAGAAAGAAAGAAAAGGAGCATAGTAATATACAGTCCTTCCTCACCTTACAACAGTTTCTCTCTTTCTCTTCTTCTTCTTCTTCTATTTAAAGAGCTTCATTTCTTTTTCTTCTTACCAACGCATCCACATCCACACATTCTACATCTTTATACTATGCACAGGAAAACTTAAAGAGAGAGAGAGATATACGAAAAGCTGCTTTTGACTTTTTGCTTGATCCCCTTCCGTGTTTCTTTTCTCACTCACTCTTATTCACTCTCTCAGTTAACATCCCAATTTAATTAATTCCAGCATTGAAAAATTGGTGCCAATTTACTTCCATCTTTTTCTCTTCTATTTTGAACTCCCTGCAAAGAAAAAACAAAGGAGTAAAAGTAATTTTTATCATCTATCATCACATCATGTGGCTGCTGCTGTTACTGCCGTAAAACCTATAAAACATGCAGACCCCCCTTTTAATATAGCCAAAAAGTAGCTGTTAGGAAACAGAAAACTAGCTACCTGCACATTTCATTCTCTTAAAACTAAAAAAATGCTTACCAAAACATTGCTTCTTTCAGTTTGAAATATGTGCATACCTTCCACCTTCTTTGTCAAAGCTCTTTAGACATCATCAAAAAAGCGACACACGAAATGTGTTTGTTTAGAAAACGAAGAAAAATGTACCAAATATACATATTACATCTCACATGAGCACTGACACACACATATAAACATAACTGCCTCAAAATAGTGCGTACTACGAATATACCAACAAGAATGGGAAACGAATCTTGTCGATATACAAGCAAAACATCATTCCACTAAAAAGGACTTTGACTCTGCTTTTTACCTACTTTCTTTTACTTCCTGGCACGGCATTAGAGTAATGTAGGGATGTGGATGTGAGAGTAAGTCCCGTAGGTGTAGTAAAAAAACTTAAGCTTTACATTTTTTCTTTCTTTTCTCTTTTTCTGCCGACGACTATTACCGTCTTTGTTCTGGTTTAAAAAATGGGGTAAATGAAAGAATTTAAGCTTTAAGCTAGGTTTAGAATACTTCACTGCTGCTTCGTACATGTATAAGTGGAGGAAATGTATGTTTGCACAATACATCACGTGCGTTTGCTTCCTGTTTCATCCTTTTACCTACTTCCTCATTTTCTTTTCACAAAAGAAGGGTTGCCGGAGCTGTAGTGTCTATTTTTTTGTAGGCTCATTCAACTCTAATTTTTTAATCACTGCATGGAGTCAAAAGATGAGGAAAATGGATATTTGCCTGCTTTTGCTGTGCTCGGATTCTTTCCGCTTTGATTTAAATAAATGAATGAATGAAAGTGCGGCTCTGCTCCGTTATTTTGATGACGAAGAAACTATTGTATGCAGACACGCAGTTTGCATTAGTGCAGAAGAAAACAAAAACAAAAATGTATTTATAGGATAAAGAGAAGGAAAGAAAAAAGAACCAAGCAAAAGTAAAATCCTGTTTTATCTTTTTCACTTGCACTTTCGGGATTTTCTCTCTCTCGCTTTATCTCTGCCATCTCTCTCGTTTGAATAACTCTCATTATATTTTCGTAGAATGACTAATATTTTCAATTGAGCATTTTTTCAATCAAACAAAACTCAATACCAGCACCGCCGTCTTTAAAGCCTTAAAATAAAATTTTCATTTTTTAGTTAAGAATGAATCTAAGGTTTTTCGTTTCTTGCGATGGTACAAAAGTTATATTGAAACGTAACGAAAGTGTATTTCATGTTAATGAGATCTTATCCTGAGAGAGAAGGGGGAAAAGCAGCGTGATCGAAGGTCATGAAATCACTTCCACCGACTTCTTAAGCTAAACCCAGCCATATTCCATAATTCCCTACATAATCCTTTAGACTGTGTACCCATATGTGTATCGTATCGTATCTCATTTCCCTCCTTTTGTGTGAATGGGGCTTTTCTCAATTACTTTGCATTTACTTTGATATTGTTGCTGTTGATGATGATAGAAAGGAGAGCTATTATGAATGACTACCTGATACACCGACTGACCGACCAGTGCCTAATGCCTATCCAATCTTTATTGTTAGTTAACAAAACATTTCCTCTTCGCTCCTCGCTCCATCTCGATTAATTTTCTTTTTTTTCTTCCTCAATAAGCTTTTTTGGAACAACAAAAGCAGCAGCAACAACTCCAACTCCACTCTCCCCCTTTCACTCTTTTGTTCGTAGCCATTCATCCATCGTGTCCTTTCCTCCTTGTTCATTTGCATATTATTACTAGTGTGTGTTCTGTTTAGTCAATCTCTACTCCTTTTTATTTGATGTTTTATTTTACAACTCCACAACCACCACCTTTCCTTTTAATAAAACTCGCCCAATTCAACTTCGACTTGGCTTTAGCTTTGACTCTTCGTGATCTCTCCTTATTTACAAGCTGTCCAAACAACCGACTCAACTCACTTTATTTTATTTTCCTTTTCTCTCTTTCATTTTGAGTAAAATTGTGAGAGTAAATTGAAATATTCAGAATGAAAATGAAGCTTGTTTAGCTTTAAATATTATGCGGAATTGGAACGAGTCTGAAACTAAAACTAACTCGTTTGATTCGAAATGTACTTTCCTTTCCACTTCCACTGAGCGAGTGTCATCACCGCCACTGCTGCTGCCTTGCGTTCAATGTAATGGCTACTTTTTTACTGGAAAAATTCTGAATGTAAATAGATTGAAATGTTACCTGGGGTAAAAGTAAAAGGGTTGATGTTGACGATGATGATGTTGATGAAGCTTTTTATGAAACATTAACATATCGTATCGTATCCTTTTCTCTTTCTCTTTTTTGGTTAATGGAAATTTCAATTTACTTGGTTCATTTTCCTGAAATCAGTTCATCAACTTCAATATTATGATCCATTTGTAAAAGCAAATACAAGAAGCGTGCTTAAGTAACCGCTTTTCTCCTTTTCTGTTTTGAAATGTTTCTATTTCAATTCATACTAAAAAGTGTGATATGCCTTTAATACATTTGTCTAAAATATTATATTTTGAGTAGCATTAGATACCACTCTAGTTCCTGGAAGTACATTCACCATACGTAAAGTGACTTTTTACATCCAATAAGAATCATTCGCTGTACAAAAAAAGGAGATGTTAAAATTAAAATGTAATACAAACTCGAGTAATTATATTTGTATTATTAAAAAAATAATAATATTTACCTCCCAATGAAACTTTTTTTTAGAAAAAATGAGGTCACCTTATGATTATTATTTAGAGTAGAGAGCTTACTTCTGCTCTTGTGCTGAATTTGACTCTTTACTGACGCATGAATGCTTCGTTTTTCCCTCTATTTTATTTTATTAGAGAAAAATCATCATTTTCACATTCAATGAGCATGCACATTAGAGAATGAAAGGGCTAGCAACTGTAAAATGAAAATTATGCCTCAGAAGAATTCGGAAAAACAGAAATTATGATGACAAGTAAATAAGAACAAACTTTGTCTCTTCCATTTAACGTTTCGGCGTAAATACCATTTCCGGCAGGTTATTTCTTTTTCTTTCCAAAGATTTCTACTCTTTACTCCATCGTAATCACCTTTTTTATCATAATGCTCATACTGATATCTATCAAGTCAAGCCAGGAAAAAAATACTTTTCTCCGTCATAGTCAAGATAATCATCACGTTCCTCTCTTCATTGAACATTTTTTGAAATGGGGATAAAAAAGTGAAAAGGTGATGGTTTGTTAAAAACACTGTACTACAGCTCAACACATCAATGATTGGCTTATTTCATTTCCTTATAAAATACCTAACCATTTAGTATGATATATGTTGAATGTCGTTCTTAAAAAAATCCAATTTGTGATGATCCATTCAAGGAGATAACTTTTTGGCTTTTTTCGTATCTTGTACTATTGTTCGTGACATTTGGTCATTTTCAGTTTTGAGCTGCTCATTCTAAATCCACATCCACCCTAATAACAGGCCATTATTTGCAGTATTGTATGGGGCAGGAATGGAAGCTTTCTGTTTTTAAAATAATATATCCTCGCCCAGCACTCCAACCTAACTTCCTTTGTTTTTGTAATAAGATGGAAGAATTGTCTAAAGTCATGGTTTACGTAGCTCATATGAAACAATTACCATCTAATCTCTTTTTTTTACGCTCTACAGTCTTCAAGTTAAAGTTTAAAAGGCGCAGAGGTTGTATTTACTGACGTTAAAAAAGTTACCTCTCCGCAACATTTGTGTAGCAGTAACCCATTCAAACAGATAATACACAGTAGTAACAAAGCAACCATCATCAAAGCACTTCTATTTTGGAGACATTTATATTTTGCAAACTCTCCCATTTCCGCACATAAATCTGCTCTGCTGCTGCTGTTGTTGCAGAAGAAAAGGAAAAGTACAACCTACCAACCTAAACCCACAAAACACAAGAGAAAAGCTAAAGTTAATGTTTTGCTCAACAAAACTTAAACTTGCGGGATAAAAATATAAAGGTCAGAGAAGCCGAATGTTAAGTAAACAGGAAATGTGAAAAACCCCACCTCGTGACAGGTTTTAAGTATCTCTTTACATGTGCCATTCCCCACAGCTGTGTACTTGTTTCAACATCCCTCCTCCTCCTTCAACTCACTATACTCACTGCCGTTGCTGCTGTTTTTTTTGCAGGATGGAAATGAGATGCAATGCAGTTAAAGAAAAACTCGACTTTTGTGACAGAAACGTAGAGAGAATCCATTTTAGTTCCTGCTGGTTGCAAAACCAAAACTAGAAACATAAAGGAAGTTTTTAAGTGTAGGAAGGCTCCGCAAAACAATTTTCGTTTTTTGAGAAACCCCCGTAGGTAAAAAAAATTTTTTGCAGGGCTAGTTCTTCCCAATAAAACTAGAATATTGTTCCAAGATTTTTTTGATTCAAGAGAAGTTTTTCTTCGTTTTTATATTTTCTCCGTCGTAAAATATTATGGCATGTATTTGGTGAGTAGTTGTTCTCAGCGTGTCACGACACACAAAAAAACTTTATACTTTTTACTAAACGGAGTGAAGTAGATCAACGTGTTTTCTTTTTGCTGCGAACGTACTGCTACTAAATCCAAATCGGAAAATAGAATTAAAAAATAAAAGTATAAAAATACTTTCTTCCTAGACAGCATGCAGGGATACATGCATAACCCTTATAAAAATGTGGCTTCCTACTACCGAGATTTATTGAAAACTCCATTTCATAAAATAAAACAGTTTAAAACCATAATCCTTCTTCTTCTTCTTCCTGCAGCTACAGTGGCTTCGTGTCGTGGCTTTACTTCATGGAATATGTAATGTCATGAACGTAATGGATCATATCTGCTGTCAACGTCAGTTTAAAATCTGTCTCTTCCACATCCTCTGAGGACTTAGGAGCAAGGAGACGAGATGAAACGAACTCATCGTCCTACTTTTATTCTTCTTCTCTGTCGTTTCCCCTGTCTCAAACGAAATCTATCTGTATTGAGATTAGATTGACGAGAAACGAAAAAGAAAGAGAGAAAAAATCAACTTGAATAGAGCAATCAGCATACGAATTACACTATCTACATTATAAAATATAGTATATAAAATGAAACTCTTTCTGCGTGTGTGTGTGTGTGAGTGTGGAAGTTCCTGATTTTCTGTTCGTTGATATTTTCTCTCCCTGCACATATATCTCGTCGGTGATTTCATTCTGCTTTGCTCTGGCACAAACAACCAAACAACCTTTAACTTAACAACAGAACAGAGCACTCTGCCTAGTCTGAAGTTTGTTCGGCTGATGGTATGGTGGTGAAAGTTGTTAAGGTTGTTTATCCTCCTAATATGTATCGCTGTAGGAGACGAAGTTGAACTGGAGAAAAACATAATATTAAGAAAAAGGAAACCGTGGAAGGATTCATGAAGGAAGCGTGGTGAAGTCAAGTCGAAAAAGGTGGAATGATTTTGTGTATTTTGTGTGTGTGTCGTGCTGTGTAAGGAAATTGTCTTGCCTTTGCGTTTTCTTCTATTCACATTTTTCAAACGATAATCGTAATTCGTTTACATAACAATCGCATCGTCGGCGGAGAAGAAAAGAAGTCGTAGCAGCAGCATAGCACAAAAGAGGAAATTTGATTTCTTTTTGTTTCATCTACAAACAAATGCATTATGACGAAGACGAGGAAGACTGTTAGTCATCATCACACACAAACACAGCCATTGCCATAACCGCCGTGGATGGATGAACGATTACAATGATGATGAAGATGCTGTTGTGTTGTTTCTTCTTAAATGAAGAAATAAAGAGAAAAGTGAGAGGAGCGAATTTTGTTGAGTATCTTTGTTAAAAAAGAGAAAACGAGAAGCGTAGTCCTTGAGAGCTTGCTTATTTGGACACACTTCTCATTCTTCTTAAGTAACTCGAGCTCCAGCGCTACGTACTTCTTCTCTTGTCACTAAGGATGAGTGTGACACAACGAAAGAATGCAAAAGCTTAGTCGCTGTAGTGGGAATCCCTGAAAATGGCGGCGGACGCAGACCTCTTCCTGATAGAGAAAAGAAAGATGAGAAGAAAAAGCTTCTGCTACTGCTGTTGTAGTACTTTAAGAAGAATCTGTCTTCCGTCCTTTTTTCATTTTCCATTCTTTATGTAAAAACGTGAGAAATATTTCCGTTGAGTTCAAGCACAGCTTAGCTTAAGCTACAATATCAACATTTTGGGTTCACTTTTCCCTATATTATGCAATAAATAGAACGATGACGATGAGAATGACTTTAGTTTCTTAAGGAAAAGGAAAGATAAACAAGAATGAATACTTTAAGAAACGTTCTTTGTATTTGTAGCAATTCGCTTTGTAGTAATTATTAGTAATTATTAATATTTGAAGTAACTAGATGCTTTATTTCCAATTGTTATTACGCACGGATCTATAGATTATCGCATTTCTATATTTCAGAAAATTAGGCTGAGTCACTTTCCTCACTCAATTCTGCTGAGCACCTTTTTAGACTTGTTTCTTTAGAAAGAAACAAACAAAACAGAGTTGACAAAAGATAACTCTTTTGTCATTTTTTATACTTCTCAATTTTCTATCAAGAAAAAAATGTTTTCGTGTCTCACTTAAGTCATCGTCATTAGCTGGATTAAGAAAAGAACAAGAACTAAAAAGAGAGAAAAAACACCGTGCCACTACAATCAAGTATATTCTTCATTGCAGTAGAGTAGAACACTTGTCCACCTGTCCTTTCTGTCCTTTTCCCTTCACCACTTGTCTTCTTTACTTTCCTTCCCAAAGGAAAAAGAGAAGGAAACCCCCGAGAAACCTGAGAACCGAGATGTAGACACAAAAATCCATGCTAGACTGTAAAGGGAGAGAAAAAGAAACATTTTCTCCTTTCCAACAATGTGAACCTACTTACGAGCATTTATTCCTTTCATTTTAAGTTGCATTCTCCTTTTCACATTAATATTTTAGACAAACAGGAACAGCAGCAGAAGCAGCATAACTGCCGTTGTGGTAGCATTTAGTCTCTTCTCCACATGTTTGCGAGACATATTCATTTTGGCGGAGCTCTGTCTGGAGCAGCGTATCGGTTTACTAATTCACTTCATGTCATCCTTGTCCTCGCTTTCCCTCCAAACTCACGCATTTCCATTGCATTTTATTTCCCATTTCCACTACGTTCGTTTTTACTGCTTTGTACTTTGTAACAAATTATTTATTAATACTTCTTCTTTTTCTGCTGCTTCTGCTTCCAGTTTCTTTGTTGCCCACCTCCAGCTGTCTATTTCTACCGACGGGTAAATAATAAATAAAATATATAAATAAGCTCTGGGAAAACAAGCGAAAGAACGAGAAAAAGCGCAGTGCAACAAACAAACTTATATCTACTCATAATATGGCGACAGTCGACGACAAAGAGAGATTTTCAAATAAAAGTAGTTGTTGGTAAGAAGAGGTGAAATCAAATCATTCAAACTTTTCCGTTGTCTTAACCTCACATCGATTCTCTCTTTCAGTTTCCAGTCCATTTGTATTGTTAGGTAGTTCATGCAGCAACAACGACCACATCAGCAGCTACTTACTTAATACTTCAATTACGTTTTGCGTTGTTGTTGCTGAGGTCCTTTTTCTTTTTCCTCATCTCATTCACTTTCCTTCTTCACTTCTTCAAAAACAGACGTTTGGGAATGCTTAGAAAAATGATAAAGAAAAATAGGAAGTAGATCAGACAATGGGGAAAATCTAATCATTTTTGTGCCTGCTACTCTCTCATCACACCGCTCACTTCTTCAAAAAGCTTCAATCTTCTTCAGAGAGCTTCAGATGCTGCTGAGCTACTTCATTATATTAAACTACAAGTACATGTTTGTTTAGAGTTTTCCCCAGCCCACTTCTATTCACTCCAATAACACGCTTCGATAAATCCTTTGAGACAAATATATGATTAGTCATAGGTAAACGTAAAATAAAGGTAACGTTTAGGATTTTGTATTGATTGGCTTAACTTGTGTTGGATTTTGTATGGCTTTGGATTGGCTCTTGTTTTTGTTGTTGTCTCCTTCTTATTTATCTTCCTAGACGATCTACTTATTTGTAAAAAGAAAGATAAAGAGCAAGAAAGATTCTAAATTTTTAAGTTGAGTGGCACGTGCACAACAAGACAACAACAACTACATCAGAAGCAGCAGCAAGAACGCATACATAAACAAACATAAACAAATAAATGCTTCAGCTGTTTTCTTTTCTTTTTCCGTTATTCTTTTTCTTCATTTTCTTACCTGTCCATCCTCCCGTAAATTTGATTTGATAATAATATAATGTTAAAGAAGAAAACTATGGAAAGTGGAAGCAAAACGAAAGTAAAAAAGGAAACGGAAGGGAGGAGGTGGAATATTTTGGGAATCTCTCATAAAATTTTCTTTCTTATTTTTCCGTCTTCTTGTGATGTCGATGTTGAAATTGAGTTGATTTTGATGCGTCATAAACAAAAACAAACCAAGCAGAGCGAAAGCAGCAGTAGAAGCAGAGTAAAGTGAAGGAATTTTTAAAATGAGAAAAAAAGACGGAAAATGGAAAGGCAAAGTTGAGGCAGAGGGCAACAACCTTTCTAGCCCCACCAGAGCACCACTATCGCAATAATAGCGAGAATAACAATAACAATGATTAAATTTTAATGCAATTATGTGGCGGTGCTCTGGTGGTGGTGTTGATGGTTTTGTGTGTGTCTATTGAAAGGAAAAAATAAATACAAATTCGTTTCATTTTCATTAATAATGTAAACGTGAAGAAATGCAGAAAGGAATTAGAAAAAAGGAGTTGATGAGTTTAAGTGCTAAAGACTTCCTAATTGTAAGTTATTGACGTATTCATTCCGTATTTCTCCAGCAGGAAGGAAGAAGACAAAAATTCCCTTTAAAAGGAGTACTTTTATTGTATTTTGTCTTCGTCTTTATTCACCGTCTAATTGTGATGGTGATTTTTGGAAGGAATTTTTTTTAGTTTTTTATTTGAATTTTAATTGAATTGATTAGGCGTGACTCGTTCGTTTCTGTGCGTTTGCTCGTATGCTTATTGATTCGAATCTAAGAAACTGAATTTGCTGAAGATGGATAATAACAAGGAGCTATGTATCTAGCAGATTGAATTTGTGAAAAAAATAAAAAATAAAATAGCGGAGTCAGCAGCATCACAATAGCGTCTAGTTGGCACGAGCAATAAAGCAGAACAGAACATTTTTATTCTTCGTCTCAATTTCGAATACTCTTTGGTTGGTTTAGAGCGGGTAGCGGGTGGTAAAATATAAAGAAAAAGTAAGAAAATAATTCTTTTGCTTTTAAAAGGAAATATGTAAGTGCATGGACATATCTGTTGTTGCTCTTTGCTTCTCTCACAGGTTTAAATGAATTCATTTATTGTCTTTTTCCTCGTAAAGTGAGCTCAAGCGTAGTTTAATGTTCACACTCCTGCCTTCCTCATCATCAATCGTCATCATCACTAGCAGAAACGCATCGTCAATGTCGCCGTATTTGGCTTCTTCTCCAGTATTATTATTTCATAAGAAGAAGGGCTTAAAAGCGGATCACAAATGTGCATCGCATCACTTTCAAACAGAGAGAAAGAGACAAAAAAAGAAAATGATGGAAAAACGTTGGAAAGAAATAGGAAGGCGGTAGAGTAGTGGAAGAGCAGAGAGCAAAAAGAAGAGAACAAACTGAACGTGCTTTCTCTCTCTCTCCTTCAATCCTGTTTTCCCATTTTGTTGGAAGAAATGTAGTCATTGCATCGACGGAAGGTCCTTTTCGCTTTCCTCATTTTGAATGCCAACTTCGCTCATTTCGAATGCAAAACTTGTCTTCTCCATTGAAATCTATTCCATGCTAGGCGAGGTGGAAAGACTGTCGCCGATGCTGCTGTTACTTCTAGAATAGGAGATAAGAAACAGAGAAATGGATATTTATACCACTTATTAGGAATGTGTGGTGCTCCCACCATGAATCCAGTCACCAAACCGGCAAACAGCAAGATCACAGCAAAAGCAGAGGTGCTGCTTCATCCAACATCAGCAGCGATGTGAGAAATAAGAAGTTTAGTTTAAGTTTGCTTTAAAATGCAAAAGGAGAGAAAGAAAGTGAAGGGCAAAGTATTATTTGTTATGTTAGTAAGGAGGAGGAGATTTTGAGGGAGTGCAGAGAAAAGGAAGAAACTTTATTTTTTCTTCCGCTTTTCCTTCTTCTTCTACTTCTTCTCTTCCCATTTTGGTACGTCCCAACAAAGGTAAACAGAGAACTGAGAGAGGATTGAATAAATTTAAACGGGAATATAGATAAAATGTGTAAAGTAGAGATTTTGTTTCAGTAGCAGACTGAGAGAACGAAGAAAGTCAAGGCTTTACCTTCAACTTTATATTTTCCAGTCTTCCTTGGGAAATCACACATTTTCTTTCATTTCTAAACTTTCAAATATAAAGCACCTTATCCCTTTTCTTCATTTCTTTCTACTCTCCTTAACTCTCTTCCTCCTTCATATATTATTTCATCAACACATTCTCCTTCTTTCTCCGCTCTTTGTTTAGTTTTCTTTGAAGTTTGGAGTCCTGCGGCGAGTAAATATTTTGCGGATTTTAGATAAACTCCAACCGCTGAATGGTTACATCACATCCGCACGCTCCCGCAGTTACTGGTTTGAAACTGTGGAAAGTATCTTCCCCGTGCAGCAGCAGCATAGTTCCTTTTCCTTTTCTACGCTTTTATAATCCCGGGCAAACTCTCATATATTATTAGACCGGAAAGTCAGCCGCTTCTACCTTCCTTCTCACCATTTATTTCTCTCTTCTGCAATTACATTCCTCAATCCACTCCATTTTACATAAGGAACTGCAGTGCATTGAGCGAAAGAGAGAGAAAGAGGAGGACGTTGCTGAGTTGAAACTTGAAAGAGAAGGTAAAGACCGATGCGTTTTATCGATGCATGCCACAATGATATCTACGTTCGTCTTCTTCTCGGCAAAGTAATCAGTTTGTTCTTCTCTGTGAAAACAGACTGCTTTATTTAGTTTTGATTTTTTTTCTTTCTCTCTCTCTCACACACTCATTCTCATGCAGAGTAAATGAAATGAAGCCACTTTGTCACTGTCCCAAAATGTACCCATTTTCTTTCTTTCTCCTTGTTTGTTTTGACTGCAAAAACTCAAAACTCTACTAATATTGTACAACACAACAATGTCTGGTGAAAATTGTAGATGATGATAACGCTGATGATGATGGTTCACTCAAAGATGGGAAAACGGAGGAAAGGTGTACATTTTTTATCCTCTCTTTATGATCTGTTGTGTTAAGTTGGTTTTCTTCCGCGTATCTTCCGCTTTCCACTTTAAATCCCCATTCTCGGCTCGGTTCTGTTTTTTATTCTTCGTATGCGCTTATTTGTTGACTAAATGGAGTGAGTTTTGGATTTGGTGGTGGCGTTATCTGCAATGAAAATGCGTTCGTTTGTTTTGTTACGTTTCCTCCATTCTCCAAAGGTACATTCAGACATATTGTTAAACTTACGTAGTGACTTGCCTCGAGGAGCTGCTAAATTTTGCTGCTGCTGTTCCTTAACTTCAGCTTGAACTTTAGTGAAAGCCTTTGCGCCGATGGGAGGCTGACTCAGGATAAATCTCAGTTTCATATCATCGTCATCACCGCCATCGTATTATTCTTGGAGTAGAAGCTAAATCCATCCAGCGGCAACCAGAGAAGGACAGCATTCTTTTTTCTACGAAAGAAGATTGTGTCTGTGTCTCTGAGTGTGTGATTTGAGCCATTTCAACAGCTGCTGCTGCTGTTTCTACTTTCTATTGCTGCTTAAGATAAACTTGAATTGAAGATGTGGTCTGGATACAGAAGAAGGTGGAAAGCTAGAAAAGAGAGAAAAGGAAAAAAATACATTTTTCAATGCATTTCTCTAAATGTGTTTTGTCTGCATTGAAAGGTGATGGCGATGGCGGTCTGGTGACGGTCTCCATTATATTTTTTGAGACTTGATGATATACCTATGCTGCTAGGCTACTGCTACATTTTGCGCATTTTTTCCTTTGCAAGAGAGAGAAACAAAGGGGGAAGCGATAATTCTGTTTTCTTCAAGAAAATAAGATTACAGAGGAAACTAAAAGTCATAAGATGACAAATGGATGTGATCGTGGTGAACCGGATTCTCACAAAAATTTTCGACACATTTCTCTGTTATCTTTCTCTCTTTCCAATTCACATTCTGTTTTCTCTATTTCTCTCTCTCTTCAATTCAACTCATCTGCCAAAATAGTTTAGCTTTAACTTTGGATTTGCGTTGGAATTGTGTCTCTGCTCACGTATCCTGACACTTTCGACTCTTTTGAATCAAATGCTATCATCAGAATGCAAAAAGAGGAAAAGGACGGAATCTGATATTGCGATACATTACAAGAAGCAATCATTTTCTACTTATCTCTCTCACTATTTATTTGCAGTGTTTTATTTGTCGAATGTGTAGCTTGGTGGTTTTATATTGGGCTGTGCAGTGGGGAAGCGGATTTCTAGGCTCAGCACAATAATAATCTTTGGCACAATACAGAACATATTTTTACCGGTCGCAGCTACGCCGGTGCACTTACTTGTCTTTCCTTAGCTTTTCCGCTTAGCAGTAAAAGTAAAATTACAGTTTAGAAATTAAATATTTCCAAAACTTTTATACCTAAAAATAACGTCGCTCGCACTTCTTTCTGTGTATTAAGATTGTATTATACAAAAATTAGTTTCATTTAATATAAACATATCAAGTAATCACCCTTGCAAATGGACCCTTAGCAAAACTGTACGGTTATGAATTAAAATTAATTAGGAAACACGTATCCTAAAAGATTTAGATTTTGAAAGTTTAGCCAAATATAAGCGTTTGGTGTGATTACAGCCTACACCTACAAAACTCTTTCTCGATCAGTCCGGTGCATGTTTATTTGACTGTGTTGAAAGGGGAAAACAATCGAACAGATGCTCATTCTCTCCTATG
>JAHZNJ010002741.1:0-19739 GCA_027744475.1 Lepidocyrtus cf. sotoi NNG-2020 | reverse complement strand
ACCAGAATAAAATAATTTTCTTTCTTGAAAAAATCTTTCTTCAAATCCCAAATTCTCTTCCAAGACGAGGTTAATTTGATGCAAGGAAAGATCCATAAAATCACCCCATGCTGGCCACAATTAGAATTTTTCAGGGAAACGCTCAGCAAGTAGTCCTTGTAAAATATAAAAAAGAAGGTGGATGGACGATGCACGGACCGTGGCCTGGCCTGGCTTAGCGGACGATAATGGACAACCGTGTCCGACCATGTGTAACTTAGCATTGTTCATTATGTTCGTTCTCATCATCACAAACATGATCCTGATGAGAAGATGAGAATGAGAACCGAGCCCTTCTCGTTTTTTACCAGTATGAACTATGAAGAGCCTCTTTAGTGAAGATAACAAGACTTGGCATAATTTTTTTCACCGCACATTATTGCATAACACGGAAATGAGGAGAAAAAGGAGAATTCCTCTTGGAATTTGTTGGATTTAATTTTCATTCCAGTTTCTTAGCTTTAAAGGATTATTGTTGGACAGCTTCAGTCATCATATAACACTCCCTCTTTAAAATCTCATTGTTTTTGATGATGCGGATGGTCATAATGAGCATGATGACGAGCTAACGACAGCTAAACATATTTTTTCTTTTCAAAAAGTTTTTTCTTCGTAAAGTTTAAAAATGTTGAAATGATTTTCACAGTAAGGATCATCTCTTCACTTCATCTCATCACAATATGAAAATTATGTAGGTATTTCCCTTCATCACCACCACCACCACCACGTATCACATTATTCAAGAAAGGAGACCTGCAGAGAGGGAGGAAGCCCTCGCCTGTAATAACAATACTGCTGGTCAAGTAAGTTGAGTGAATGGACATGATCATTATTACCAGAAATTATTATTATTTTTTAAGAAAGAAGAAGTTTCAAATGTGAAATATGAATAACATCTTCATTTGCAGGAAGAGCAAGCCAAGCAGCAAGCTCATGCCATCATGACAAGATTATTAAAAGTTAAAAAAAAGCTGGTTAGATTGCCTCCCGATGAGAGAGAATCTTAATTTCTCTTGCTTTTGTTCACATTGTTGTTTTTACTATTCATTTGCCATCTTAATTATACTTTAGCAGATGACATCAGATAAAAACATGATAATAGAGATATGTTTTGCATAAAAATTAATGATTAAAAAATGATTCTTAAATAAAATGGAATGGTTTTTTCCTCATGGCATTTTCTCATAAAACGTTTGAAATAAACGGAGAGATTACAAATTGTTTTAGTGCCAATACCAACGATTCATCTACGGAGGTGGTTTCTTTGATCGTTTTGACCTTTTTATGGATGTTTATACACATTTGTTTTTTTTCCCAAGCGCGGATTGAGATTGAGAATGTCGATGAGAATGAAGGGATTTATTGGCCGTTGCATATTGTGCTGGGTATTAGGTAGATGCGGAATTTCGGACACCGCCTAAAAAAATAGAGACATTATCAGGTACTAACAGCTTTATAATTTAATTTGTGAGGGAGATGATTGCACTTGAAAAGTGTGAGTGAACAAAATATTATGTAGCAAGACTAGCAAGAGGGAGTTCAAAAGTTCCGAGTAAAAAGTGCTGCAACGATCCTTATGCAGACGTAAAGAGTAGAGAGCATAGTTTATTATTACGGTAATTGAGCAATATTAGCCAAATTAGCACAATTACAGTGGGTTTTTCGTAAATTATCCATAATTCAAGTATATTATCGTCAATATCAACCCTAATTGAGAGGCTTTTTGCAACAAGTTGGTAATTACTTGTGTGGTCAAACCAAAATACAAAAACATTCAAATTCTGATATTCCTAATATCAAATGCTTGAAGTTTTATCCATAAAAGCAATATTATTCATGTGTGTGAATCGTATACTACTTTGGTGTGTGGTGGGAAAAGAGATGAAGTGAGGGAGGAGGAAGCGGCGCGGCGTTTTGTAAACCGACAGAGGAGGATTAAATGTCTTCATCATTGCCATTATTGCTAGCAGCACTAAGTGTGCATATGTATGTGTGTCGTGTGAGGTTTGTGGGAACTTAATAGATTTGAGGTTAAAGGTAAAACATAAATTAATATTTTTCCTGGTTACATCTACTTTCATGAAAGTATAAATATTTAACAAAATATTTCATAAACGTGTAGCCTCCCTTTAAAAATAATCCTCGGAATCGATGACGATGATTAACCAGAAACGTTCTGCAATTTCTAATTTCTAACCAGGAATCAGTCATTGGATTTAACGATAGATAGAGTCTTTGAATGAGTGATTATAACAAACAAGGTATTACGTTCTTTATTGCAAAATATATTTAGCAATAATTGTATGTGTGTCGTGTGAGGTTTGTGGGAACTTAATAGATTTGAGGTTAAAGGTAAAACATAAATTAATATTTTTCCTGGTGTATAAAAACTTCTACACTTTGCATTGCACACCCCGTGTCGTCGATTGGATACATCTACTTTCATGAAAGTATAAATATTTAACAAAATATTTCATAAACTTGTAGACTCCCTTTAAAAATGATCCTCGGAATCGATGACGATAATTAACCAGAAACGTTCTGCAATTTCTAACCAGGAATCAGTCATTGGATTTAACGATAGATAGAGTCTTTGAATGAGTGATTATAACAAACAAGGTATTACGTTCTTTATTGCAAAATATATTTAGCAATAATAAATTGGAAATTCATAGGTAATTTTATTATTTGATGCGGTCGGTCGACCCACCGCAAACCCGCTGCGTACATCGTTTACAAATGATACCAAATTAATTCTATTGGTCTTCATTAATTTCATCATCCTTCCCTTAATTGTTCTACTTGGAGAAATTTTATAAAACCCTTTTCATCATTTTTCAACAAATAACCTGTACACAGTAATGTAATAACCCAACTCTTTGCACACACAATTTTCAATGGAATGTAGATGTAGTAGACCTGTGCCTCATAAGTTAAGCGCAATAAATTCATCATCAATTGCCAACAACTGCCCATGAGAAATTGTAAATTGAAAGCATCTCGAAAAGTTAATCAAGTCATCAATTTACAATTACTTTATTATTAATACGTCATTTTTACAGTGAAAAAATAAGCACACACAAAGAACTGTAGATGAAGGATGCAATAAACGACGAGAACTAATTCGTCTTCATCAACTCTTTCTCCTTTCTTACTTGATTAACAAGCGAATATATTTTCATCCTCCTCCTCCTTTCTAACATTTCTTCAATGTCGGTGGTCTCGGTTCGTTCTAAATTTCTAAATTTATTCTAAAAACAACAACAAAAGTTTCTTGACCAAGAAGAAAAGGACCAAACCCATCCTTTCTCTCACTCAACTAACTCTCTTCTCTCAGTCTCTCTACGTCTCGTCAATCTTGTTGAAATTACAAGGTATTAAAGAACACATAATAATTAGCCAAAAGTATTTCATCAACGAAATCATTTCAACTCCATTTAACTCACAAAAGCAGTTTTAGTTTTAACAGATTTTTTTCATGGGTCATCTTCATTTTTATTTTCTCGTCTGAAATCGCCACTGCCACCATCAGCGAATAGTTTTTTTCTTTCTTCTTAGAACGGGGAACGGGACCAGCTTTGTTTTTTTAAAGTTGAGCAGCCACCCAAAAACAAACAAAGCTTGTGTGAGAGAGAAAAAGAAAATTACATAAAAAGGAAGTTTCCTCTCCTCACTACTGGACCAACGACGACGAAGCTTGTACTATTCTCTTATTAATGATGCTCTCATGATGGTCATCATTATCATCATCTTTTTCTACAAAACCACAATAATAATAGAAAACTGCCTCCATTATTGTCTCATTCTCATTATGTTTTTACAAGTTTTGTGAATAAAAATTAGTTGTGCTTGCGCAAGTTTTGAAAAAGAGAAGAGAATCAACTGGGAATGAAAATAAGAATAAACCCTTTTCATCCTTCAAATCATCTGCGTCCCCATCTTCATCAGCTGTTCATTTATTATCATTAAACATTTAAAGCAAAGAAAAGAAAACTTTTAACTTAAAAAAGACAGAAAAGTTGAGTTAAAGTTTGGCTTAGTTTTCTGGGAATAATAATAATAAAGAAGTTTTTGTCCTGTTCTTGTTCTTGATTCTGTCTTCAAATTTGTCTGATTATGATGAAGCTGCTGTTTCTGCTGCGCTGTTGGTAAATCTGTTGTTAATGATGAAGATGAACTTTATTATTATTTTTTGCGTTTTTTTGTACTATTGCATGCTGGTACAATATGACGCGATACGGGATGCGAGCAAGAAGACTCGCAAAAGTGATGATGAGATGAGAAGAGATGACATGCCGGCTTCTTTTGTTTGATGGAGACTTGCTGAGAAAAGAGATTTTTTGAAGGAGAAAAAGAAGATGCTGCTGCGTTTTTCAAGATGATATCAAAATAAAAAATGCACTGAAAATGAGAGAGAGCAGCTCGTGTGGCCTGGCCTGATTACGTCCTACAGCTAAAAATGTAAAGTTCAGTTCAACAGTCTAGTCAGTTTGAAGTTTGAAAAAAGTCTGACTGAACAACCTCAGCCGCAGCCTAAAATTCGTCAAACTCAGAAAAAATGCTGCTGTAGTGCTGATGCAATTAAGAATTAAGTAAGCACTGAAGCAGTTCTACACGTATTTATGAAAGGAAGAAAGAAGGGTAAAAAACTCGTGATGGAATTGTTAAGAGATCATCATCATCATAATCCTAATCATAATCATCATCTTTGCCATGAAAAGGATCAAGCAGTGAGAGCAAGTGCGTTCCGTTCAGTGTGTGTGTGTGTGTGTGTGTGGCAGTTGCAGGCACACGACGCTACTGACATGACGCGACGATAATCAACAAACTCGAGCAGAACACGAGCAAGAAGAAAGAAGATAATTAATGCTCGCATTAGTTCTAATTTAAGCTCATGACTCATGATGATGATGATTATATAAGCTCAAGGCTTAGGAAATATTAATAAAAATAATAAAAAGTATAACGAAAGAAGAACTAAGCCAAGCCAGCCCTGTTTTTATTAAATTATGAAGAGAAAATTTAATTAAAACTTAAACTTAAGCATAAACTTATACTTATAATAATATTCTTTAGAGAGTTGGTTGGAGCGTGAAAAGCACTTTCAATTTTTCAAAAATGGATGTTCTCTGGAGTTTTACAAAGATTCTTTTTACTTACCTACTTAACTTAAGTAGATATACAAGAAAAGAAAATTTGCGTAGCAATTTATCATATTTCGCATTTTTCATGCAACATTTTAAAAAATTTGTTACGTCCTGTGTAATAAGTACTGATCGATTTCATTTTCTTCCATATATCATCATAAGCGAAAGCCAAGAAACTTGGAACAGGAGAAAAAAATGAATATGAGAACTTTGTTCATTTCTTCTTCTGGAGCTTCTGCTGCTGCATTCTGTGTTGTTTTTTACTGATACTGAAATTTCCGATGATGATGATTATGACTGATTCGTTTCCTTCGATATAATATGATAATGTATGAAAAATGAGGCTTGTTATCTACAGATTGGCTATTATCTTTGCTTGACAGGAGCAGCTTTTGCTTGTTCTTTCTCTCTCCTTTTCTTTTTTACTATCTCAATTCTCAATACTTTTCATTATATAAAAAACAAGCAATTTTTTACGCATTGCATAATAATAACAGCCGTCAGAAACGTGAGTGAGTTGAGTGAATGAGTAGCAGTAGTAGCAGTAGCAACTTAGCCACAACAATAATCCAATCTGAAAAAAAGATTTACGTTTGTAAATAAAATGTGGGCTGAGCAGTTTGTGTCAGCAGCAATAGCAATAACAATGCAGATATTATGTATGTGTAGAACTTCCTTGTTAGGTTAACAATTTCATTCTCTATTATCCCTTAAATAGCTGAGCAGTTTGTGTCAGCAGCAATAGCAATAACAATGCAGATATTATGTATGTGTAGAACTTCCTTGTTAGGTTAACAATTTCATTCTCTATTATCCCTTAAAATCTCAGGCTTAAAGCAAAAATCGTTATTGTTTCAAGCTCATTTCTGTAAGTGGAGTTATGCAACAAAGTCAGTGAGAAAGTGAGATAACGATAAAGATAAAAAACAGAAGTAAAAGAGAAGAAGAAGAGATGATGAAAAATGATCCAATCTGCGCTCCTGTAAGTCACGAATTGATGATCTCCTCCAAAAAACGAGCTTTTTATATTATGATTATGCTTTTTTGCTTCTGGTTTAGATTTAAGAAGAAATATTATTTTATTCTCCGGAGCTACTACGATGATTTTGCTACTGATGCTGATGCTAACACTTACTTTTATTTTACTACTGTGTGAACAAGTGAACAAGCCATTGTTAAATTTAAAGCGATTGGTTAAAAGAATGATTATATTTATTATGAAGTCATGAAAACGAAATGTAATTTTTGTAAATTGGACGGCACATGATAGCAGCAGGAGCTAAGGAGCTGTATTGGATTCAAATAAATGATCTGAAGAATAAAGAAGCGATGAAGATGGTGCACGGTGAGGTGAGGAAAGAACGGTGCAATATTTCATCCAGGAAAATATTTTATTTTTCTTCCTTGTTTGTCTGTCCCTTGCTTCCTTCCGTTCCTTCCACTTGTTTCTGCCAACTTGCAGTTGTTAAAGCAATTGGAAGGAGAAGGAAAATCTCAGCAGGCGAAGAAAGAATAAAATATAAATGACTGCTGCTGGACTTGGGAAGGAAACTGTATTTATTAATGGAAGTGAGATTCTTTAAGTTTCTTCAGCAGGGAATCTTTTGCTATGCTTCTTACATTGCATTTCTCATTTTTCATTAGAATGGAACTGCTTTTAACAAAATCAAAGTGTGATTTTCAAAGCAAATTCTTAGCTGGTGCCATAAAACTTTTCTGATTGGACGGCTGATAAATATCTTTAATCTTTGAATTGAATTAATAGCAATAATTGTTCTCGTATGTTTCAAAAAGGCGCCAGCCGGATTTAAGAAAGGTGCCACAGTATTATTTGCATTGTTGTGATAATCGTTTGTTATAATAATGAAATAAAATCATTCACTCACATCAGCTAAGAAATTAAATTGTTAATATTGTATAGCTGGACCACCATCGCAGTATAGGATTATGCTTATGCACTTGTCGAGTCGAGCCCTTCTTCTTATTCACAGATTTGTTCATGAACTTAACAGCTATAAATGGGAGACGATAATGGATAATGGAAGATGAAATCAATGATCGTGTCAATGACGATGATGATCATATCAATCATAATATCAAATCATCTTAATATTTATCTGATTGATTTAGCTAGCGTATATTGCATTAAATATGCAGCAGGTGTCTTGTTTTCTTCCAGACAGTAGTAGCTTGGATTGGATGTTGTTTAAATGTTTAATGATAAGGGTATAACTTTTACACTAAATTGGGCTCAAAAGTTTGCTACTATATATTGCTCATGATAATTTTGACTACTATTTATTCACTCACCATCACAATCACACCTTCCTCTGTCAATGAAGGATTTTAAAAAATTTTGAAGTCATGACGCTCCCACTAAAACGAAAGATCGTGATAGTGATGCTGATCAGTGATGATGATGATCATCATTGGAATGGAGCCAGTCTTGTCATGATCATTTTAAACCTGACGTGTTCGTCCGTGGTAATATCCCTTTAATAAATTTAAAATCAAATTTGAAGCCTAAACTAAGCAAGCTGGGAATGCCGTGCGATGCCAGAGATAATTAAAGTGATGATCAGCTGCAGCCGGCGCAGCACCCATCAAGCGCAGCAATACTTCAGCCGTCATAATTGATTAGGAATATCAACCCAAGTAATGAAAACCAAACTTATTTCTTGATTTATAATTTATTCTCGGAAGAAATATGCGTCATCCCTTCTGAATACTTACCTATGTAAAAATGCGATACCTTTACACGTTCCGTCTCCGTCTGCTAATGACTATACTTTAGATTTAAAATTAGAATGAATTAAAGATGAAAACGAAAGTGACGTGCATGCAGAGGCAGAAGGTTTTCAATTACATTGTAAAAGTTGTAAAAACTTCTGATTATTTTCATTCATTTAGTGATTGATTTAGTTTCTTTACAAAACCGAAGAAACCTTTTTTTACAAAAGAATAAAAAATCGAAAGCTTTTTTTATTAGCAGAGGATTTCATATCATTTACCTAATTAGCTACATTGCAGTTTTCCTCTTTCTATTATAAAGTTTTTTTTATTATAGAACGGTTTTTGCTTCTGCAATATTAGTAAGAATAGTAGAGTAGTATATTAGTAACGTGATGCCTGCTGTTCCGTTGTTTCCTGATTGAAACAATAGATCAACTTTTTAGTTTTTAAGTGAAACAATACAAAACGCTCTTTTGTTTATTGCATTGAGAAACACTTTTCCTTTCAAGATTGCTTTGCAAAAGCATCTGTGCGTGTTTCATGGCCATTAAAAGTTAAATACCTGAGTGAGTCTCAAAATTTATTGTACCCATTTTAAGGCGAATTCGTTTATTCTCATAGAAGGAAGGAAGTTTCAAGATAAGTTAGAAATAGATTACTTTTGCATATACCTTGCAAATGCATTTGGTACACTACCAAAATACAATTATTACAACAGTTTTAAGTAATTTGTAGTTACACATGTACTCTTGTCGCTTAATTTGTTGAACCCTTTAAATAATTAATTACATTTCCTTTTAAATCCAGAAGAACTCGAGTAATTTATCAGGTGAGATACCCTACGGATTAAAATGCTGCTATTTTATCACCACTTGTTTTAATTGAACCAGTTGCAAAACAATGGCTTGAGATTGAATAGCATTTGAGCAGGCACGGGTGGGTGGAAGTTGAAATCGTAAATGAAGGAAGACTCTCTACTAATTGAATGATGGTATTGTTTCGTTTCCATTGTTCCATGCATGGATGAATGACTTCCCTTGCCAAAAGGTGAAACCCATGTTTTTAAAACGAATTTCATTCATTTTTTTTCGAAACTTCTCATCAGTGTAGCGCAGTTAAAATGTGAATAATGCAATTTAGGTAATCTCTTGAGCGAAGATGAGTTCAATAGATTTTTTCTTTTACGTAAATAAGAGTAACAAAGAGTGTTACAAAAACCCATAGAATTTCTCAATTTCTTCCCCTGACGTGCTTGTATTTTATCGTAAAAGCAGATTAAAGAATAGAAACAAACAGTTAAATTGTAACTTGTTAGCAGGTGACGTTTCTCTTTTAATCATTCATTCATTAACGAATCAACGATAATTTGAAATGTTTCAGTTTCAGCAAATCAGATTTTGAAAGGAGAGACGGAAATTTGTAACCCTTTTTTATGTTTTTAAGTTAAGCATGGTAAAGAAACGTTGAAATCAGTTTTAAATTTTCCGTAAATGTATTTTTCATTTCATATATAAATGTAATGAGTTTAATCTAAACATCATTCATTCAGTAATCAGCCATTTAACCTTAAACACAGTATAGATCCTGCAACCATAAAATACTTCCCAAAATGAACACCAAATTGGTAACAAAAAACATTTAATTTCTTGAAAACATCGGAAACATTTAGTGAACTTGAGAAAGGAAATTATACAAAGGGTTTTTCTCGTTTTTTGTCCAGCTTCTTATCTTGGTTCTCGGCGTTTTGGCTCAAGTCTTCTTCGCCTCCGCTGGTGATTCTGGTGAAGCCAATAGGGTCAAAAGAGGACATGGGCATGGGCATGGTCAGTCATTCATTTTTACTAAAGGGGGGCAAATACAAAGCAAAAATTAAATAGTGACATAATTTTTGTTCCTTAATCCGCAGGTTACGACCATGGGCCAGGAGCTGGAGGTAACTTCCGGTGAAAGTGGACACTTTTGGTGTTCGATTCATCGAGTTTTGCTTTTTGTTTAATTAATTAATTGTTCAGCTAATTATTTTTTAAAATTTCAACCTCTTCGCAATTAGGTGGTGCCAGAGGACCAGTATACTTTTGCGGATGGGTAGGATCCAAAATGGGCTACGGATACGGGAAATAAATACACGTCATGTCAGAAACTATATAACTTTTTCTCTTGGACTGCCATTGCTTCTTTTGCCGCTACTGCAACTTCTCTTCAACTTCTTCTCGTCTTCCTTTCAACCTACTTACTTTAAACTAATTACATCTTTTCCCTGTGGATCCGCTGCTGCCGCCACTACTTCAACAAATCTTTGCTGAGTTTTCTTTTGAAAAAAACTTGTAAATATTCCGACTCAAATGTCAGTCATTCCACTTCTTTCCAAGCTGCACAAGAACGAAGTTTTTCCACGTATCGGAACGTACTTTACCGACCATTTTATTACTTTCTTACATTACAACAGTCATTTAATGTATTGCGTCAGTTCTTCGTCTTACTCTTACTTAACTTTTACTTTACTCAAACACTGCTTTACTTTTTTTTACTGTGATTGATTAAATATTTTAAGAAGATATAAAACCCCAACGGGAATTTACTTCTTTGAAAAACTAATTTTTTTCTACCCTACTCCGTATAATTTTTTTTAACTTCCTCCTCATTCCATACACCATCCACTTTGCTGCCCTCCGTCCATTTCACGCTTGAAGACATCTAATTACTTTAAGTGATTTTGCATTAAAATTAGTAAAACAGCAAATTGAAACTTGAAATGAGATGCGGAAAAATTTCTTCTTCAACCATCTTCATATTATACTAAAGCAAAAATGCAATTAGACTTCAGGCTACATAAACAGCTTCTTCATAACATAACCACCGCCATCATCTTCACTTCAGCAAAGAGCAAACACAATTTTTCAAAGATGGAAGCCAAACACATCAAAAACTTTTTATTAAAGTGTGGACCAACCAGGTAGCAAAAATGCGAAAAGCAAAGTAAAATAACTAAATATTTCAAAGCCTTTTAGTAAATAGGTAAGTAAAGAGGGGTAGTAAGAAGTAAAGGAAATTTAAGCATATTAATCTGCCAACAGTAGACAATAATTCTAATAAATTAGGCCGCCCACGCAAAAAAAACTTGTCTTTCTTTCTTTTATGCAATGCAATGCATACCTTTCCCATAAAATATGACATACGACTGGTTAGTTACGAACGACGATATGACTTTAATTGTCAAACCATGTAGCGTAGCGAAACTTAATATGTATGACTGAAAATGAAAATCGTCAACTTCTTTAAAATAAAATAAAAACTTTTTTTCAAGTGAAGTCAAATATTTTACTTAAGGAATGAATATTTTGGTTAAGCTTTGAACTTTGTTCTTTGTCATAAACCATTTAACTTTGGTACTTTTGTTAGTTAAGTTAGAAAGTTACGCAACAGTAACAGCCAGAAAAGTACTGCGTTTATGTAAGTAAAATGCCGACTTTGTCTTGATTTTGTTGTTTGCTGCTGCTGTCCTTTTATTTTGGTAATAATAAAGTTGGAAAACTCGCTGCGGTTGGTTGACTCATTGTCAGTTGTATTCCTTTTGTTTTATTCGAAGTTTTATTAAACTTGTATGAGTAGAAGTAGCAGTAGTAGTAGTGTGACTATTGTGTCAAAACCGTATTTGGAAATTGGTTTTGAATTTCGTTTCTTTGAAAAGATGACCACCACCACCATCACTAAATAAACATCCAAAATAACGAAGATGTCTTCATTTTTCTAGAGAAAATTTGAAACTGTGACGTTACCTGAACTGCTAATTGAAGCAAAAGCCAAAATTGTAAAAACAGTTAATAATTTTTTAAAGAAAATGCTTAAAACGAGACGATTTCTATTAAAATGTTTATTTATGGTAAGAAGAACTGCAGAAGAATGACGAATGCCATGATTTGTTAATGTAGATGTCACTTGAAATCAGGATAATTTTTATGATGGATTTGACCTTCTACTTCAATTTCAATTTAATGATGTCCCTTGGGTTTTAGACTTTGCTGTTGGCGAAGATTTTTTTTCAAAATTTAATTTGACATTTTATTTAAAAATGTTGCACTTGCATTAAGTATAAAAAGAATGTTATTTTTAATGTAATGAAATGCTAAATCCTTTCTGCTGAACATGAGCATAACGGAACATTAACTAAAAAGTATAAAATAATCCTTTTAAATCTCATAGTATACATATCAGCACAAAACAACAAGCTTATCCTTTTCATCCGTGCTCATTGTTTTAGAAAAATTCTTGCATAACAATGAGCCAAGACAAAATAGAGAAAGGTGGAGGAATTGTCATTGTTTCACTCTTTGTACATTGGAATGGAATTTTGGAATTTCTTTTTTATTTTAAGAAAATGAAAAATGATTGTATCAGTGACAAAAGTGTGGGGCTTTTTGTATCAGGATTAAGGATCATCACAACAGCTCCACCTGATTGTGAGTATCAATGTGAGGAGGTGACCTCATCATCACACCATCGCCGTCATTTAATCATAATCTTACATCTCATCATTCACACGAAAAAGTCACAAAACAAAGCTAGAAAAAGCCACAAACATTGAAATTCTTTTGTATTTTTGTATGATACGTCCATTACGTTACAACTACTGCTCTACGCTATTCTTATCAGTTTCTTAAAATCTTCAAGGGAATGTTCTTTTTGACGGCATTTTCCTTTTATAGAGGAGAAGGAAATCTATACCAACTTAAATTTAACAGATTTCTTAATGGATGGCAGGCAAAAAAACGAATAAAAAACTTTAAATGAAGAAAAAAGAGACGTACTTATACAAGTCTGATGATCAGCTCATTATTTGTACTTTTTGTAAGTTAACGCGTACCAAACAAGATCTATTTACCTATTCAAACGACGAGCCGCTGCGTTGCTGCTTCAAATATTAAAAAACGGGAGCAATTTTGTGTTAAGGAGGCTGACGGTTGTTTTTTCAACAATAAATGACTTTTTTGTGGTTTGGTGTGGTGGCGGTGATCTTAAATCTGCTGCTCTTGAAATGAACTGATACAAAGCACAAGACTAAAACAAGCCTTATACTTTCTTCAGTTGAACACTCATTGTGACGATGTGAAAAGATTGTTTTGCCTCTCTCTTCCTTATCTCACGGTTTCATCTTCATCGCTCATCGTCTCCTCTCTTTTTCTTTTCCAACACCTCTCAAGTCCTCATCTCAAACGAAATGAAATTGTTTTTATTCACTAAATCAAAAAGGATTAGTAAATACATAACACGAAAGTGTAGAAGTACAAACTAAGAAAATAGAAAATAGCTTCTGGAATTAACTTGGGCGAGAGTTGAGTTGAGTGGTTGGTAAGTCTGATTGTTTTTAAAAGAGTTTGATGAAGGGAAATGAAGAAGAAGGAGAAGAAACCAAAGAGGATTTTCTTTATTGAGGGTCCAGCCTATACTACGTAAGAAATTATTTCTACGTTATCAACCAACCACACCGCCACCATCACCATTACCACAGCCAAAGCATTATTTTATTCATTGTCATTGTCAGTTTTCTAGTCAAATGTCTTTAGCACAATGCATGACACATGTTCAGCTTAAAACGTGTTCTTTTATTATTCTACTCAATTTCTAATCTCTCTAAACAAACAGCAACAGAAACTAATGAAAATGAAAACGTAGTAGAAAAGGATCCTCCTTCAATGACTTCAGTCCACTCCATAGTCCAATACAAACGATGTTCTTGTGTAATCTTTTTTATAAAACAACAAAAACAAAATTTGAAGGGGAAATATGAAATGAAGCATCAGCAAAACAGTATCTCAGTCAGTCTTGCGTCTTTTGTCTTTGAGGAGAAGACAGTAAAGTAAAAGACAAAAACATAAATTGTGTCATTTCGGAGCTTAGACCGTATTTGTGGTTGGTTCTGATGTGATAAGTAATTTGGCTGTTCATTCAGAAATGCGTTTCTGTCTTCAATATTATGGAGACTCGACGAAAGAATCCAACAATGTGAAACCCAATTTGAGAAATGTTTTCTCTCTTTCAATAAGAATCGGAAAAGGAGGAGACAGATTACATTGAAAAGTAAGAAAATCAAACAATCCAACTATCCAACCACGCAGAATGGCATTGGGACGGGATGATGGGAAGAGTATCGTCGGGAAAGTTATTTCTGCACTTGAATGATTCTGTCTTCCCAAAAAGTAGGTGAATCAAAAAATACATAAAGCTTTTTGTCTGGCTTGATGTATTTAGCTTCAAGAAAGTTGATGAAGATGATAGAAATAGAAATGATTAAAAATATTAATCTGGTTAGTGAGAAAGAGCAAGAAAAATAAAGTACTTCTTTCTGGGAAAATAGAAATAGTTGGTTGAGTGAGCATTTATATAATAGTAAACCAAAATATTATTGTGAGATAAATTCAGCGTTCTTTTTTGTATTTACGCTATTTTAAATGATAATTGAATTATGAAGGAGCAGCCCTTTTCCAACCATAAATTTTGTTCACTACAAAGAGATTTTCGTTTTTATAAGTATTTATAAAAAAATATATATCAGTTGCTACATTGAAATCAATTAATAGAAAAAAGAAAAAACGTATATTTCTTTGCATGAGTGAGCGCCTCATTCAATTAAATTGGGTTGAGCTTTTTTAAAGTTTGGCTTTATTATTTAAGCTGAGTTGGTTTTTTTCGGTGAAAGTTTTTTTTGTAGATTTTCTTCCGTCGTGCGTAATGAAGCAGCTCTTGGGTTTTTCGTTTCACTCACAATCACAAACGATAATTTACTTTGAAGGTTTTCATTCCAATTAGAACTTTTTGAAGGTCGAAACTCAAAAGTGAACTCACTCGAGCCAAATCCAAAGCCAGACCATTTTCCTCCTCACTATTAGTACTAATGAAATGGGAGAAGAGAATTCATCAAAATTACAACTTAAACAATAATAAACCTTTTCTTTTAAGTAAGTCGGACGGACGGACGGAATCATCAAAAAAGAAACTTTCGTTTCTATTTCTATTGTAGAAGGAAAAGGCAAAGCTTCTTCATTTTTCGGTTGTGTTTCAAATGATTTAAAATAAATTCCCCTTTCCCTTTTTTGTTCAAGAGTTTTGTGTTTTTGTTATGACTTTGCTGCCAAGCAAAGCCATGTTTTCGGCTGGAGAGGATTGCTTGACAAAAAAGGAAAAAACATTTCAGAATCGATTCATTTATTTCAATTCAGGGACTTTCCATCTTCGCCTTTTAGCCTGAAGCAAGCAAGAATAAGAAGAAAGGAGATATTTTCCTTCCGTTACTGACATTCTAATAATTTTTTACTCTACCGAGCTGATCATCATATCAGATTGACATTTTTTAATAAATATTTTTATTCAATTTAAATTTTTAGGCGGAATGTTGCCAGAGGCATACGAATACAAGGCAAAAAATTTAGGTCAGAGCTTATTCTATTCCATTCCATTCATACTTTCTTATTTTAAGTTTTTTGAAAATATAAACGATATTTATTCTTAATGGAGCAAACGTTGAAAAATAAAGTTGGATTGAAATTCGAAGGATAAACGACATTTTTGGTGGAGAATGGAGAATTTACGTTTAAGCAATTACGTTTTGGTGGAAATGTGAAATTGACTGACTTTAAATGATTATGAAATGAAGGATTCTCATCACAACATTTTTTCGTAGTTCCGTAAGCAAGAGAGTGAAGGAGCGGAGGAGGAGGAAGGCGTAAATATTTCAACTTAATATTATGAAGAAAAGAAAATACTTATGATGAGATGATGCCAAAAATGTTTTAAAGTTTTATTTCTGTTTATTTTTGGTGGTTGAGAGAGAGAGAGAGAGAGGGGTAGAGAATCTCATCATGTCAATCAAAATGACAGTTTTGAGAGAAGCTAAATAATATTGTAATATCCATTTCCATCATGGATATGGATATTATGCCTTATCCCTACACACAGCTTCGATTAAATATTTTAAAGGTATTTTTGGGTTCCCCTTTGCTATAATGCTAGTGGGAGTATGGGAGAACGATTCTTTTGATAAACATCAGCAGAGAGAAAATTGCTTCAACATTTTTATAAGAATAGAATAAGTATTTTGTTTGAAGAAGAAATGTCAAGAAGGGATTGTTTGGTGGCATGGAGCGGTGTGAAGTGGAAACTAGACAAGGGTATTTTCTTTTCATGACGTAAGTTTATGTGACAACTGAGGTGTCGCCGTTGAGGGCCTTTCCAGTTATAATTCTTTAAAGGGTAAACATGACATGCAAAAGCAATATTATGTCACAGGACAAAGAAAAATGAACGGAGAGGTCCCTTCCTTCCACCTTCTTAGAGAAATTTTCAATTTTAACGCGTTTTTTTTCTCAACATGACATGAACCATTATGTGTCTCATTAAAATATGAAATTGTTTTTCATTAAAAATATTTTCATGATATTGAATATTGGCTGTGCAACTGGCAACCGGAATTAACTTTTGAATATTATTTAAATAGTATAGTTAAGGTTTTTAGATGTTGCTGGAATGCTTTTAAAATTAAATTTTGAATTGAAATGGGCAATTAGGAAAGGCTGCATTGGAAGGGTAGAGCTTCCTCTCTAGAGAGCCATACGTATACAGAAGCAGCAGTATTTTTTATCGAGTTCTGCCTCTCAACTCTCGACATTCCCCTTCTTTCTAATTTAAGCGGAAATAAAAGATTTAACGCATTCAGTGTCATTGTCACCGTCGTAGTGACTGTGACTGGTCGCGGTTGTCTACCCTCTGCGTTAATAATGGAAGCTGTAAAGCGCGAGAAGAGGAACGAAACGAGTTTGATCACTGGCAGAATGGACTAGAACGGAATAAAATAATTTCTTCGTCCTCTTCTTCTTATAATTTTCTTTCTTTAAAGAAACTTCTCGTAAGTTCGTTGCTTCTGCTGCTGCTCAGAAAACGGTGGAATGAAATTATGCATGGTTATGGCCATAATGCTGCTACTTCCCCGTTTTTTATGAACATTTATTAGAATAGAAATTGATGTAAATTATCTAATATTGCATTAAAGTTTATAACTTGAAGCTCCTGCATAAGCAGCAGCAGCAAGGAAGCCATTTCAAGCAAAAGTGAACTGGTATCATAGTATCATCATCATGATAATGGGGCATACTATTACCTCATTTATAGAAAACCCGTTATAATTTCTATTCCGTCCTACTCCCTTCTACATTTGATAAAATTTTCATATTTGACAGGAAATTACACTCTTGGCTTGGCCCCCGTTGTGACAAATAGCATTTTCCAATGGTTCGTTTACCTTAACAGGATGAAGGCTTGCTTCTTGCTTGACTCTGTAGATATTATATGAAATAGTTTTTTTTTAAAGATGGGATGATATGGGATGAGTATTGCTGCTACTGCTACTTCTTCGTCTTCATCTTTTTTAACGTCTATTTACTTTTTGGTTTCTACTGATCATAATAGTATTATGGTAATGGTAAGGGTCCCCATTTTAAAGAAAAAACGTATTTTTTCTATTCATTTTTTAGATTGTGTTCTTCCTTCTTGTCAAAAAAGTCACAATTTGATATTGATATGATGATGTTTATGTTTAAGTTGACTCCCTCCCTTCCTGCTATCCATCCATATTACGCGTTTCTTTTGAGAAATAAGGAAGAAAGAGCAAAAGCAGGAAAAAAATGGATTGGAACTTGGAAGAAGATTGTTTGTAATTTAAATACAAGCACCAGATCCCTTTGACCTAGCTTCTGATTCTCCTTTTCTTCCCTTCCGTTAATATGTCGGTAGTAGCAGGATACCTGTCAAATAAAGAAAGGCAATCTATTCAATACCGAATTTATATCAAAAATGAAAATTGAAAAAAATAATAATAATTCAATACTGTTTGGGAGGTTACCGAATCTGTCTTTCAAAATATCTAAATGCGGGAGGGAAATTATGAACAGCGCAGTGCCAGTGCCGCATTTGAATTGAGCATTTTGAAAATAGACACGTCTTTGAGTTTGAAGGTGAGAGCACGTGAATAAAACATAGCTTCTTACTTTTACATTCGCTACGCCTTTTTATCAAAATAATTTAAATAATTTTTACTATTATTCCACCCAAAGGATATAAAAAAATATAAAAACTCAAAATAATAGATAAGCAAGCCCCTATGCATCTGGCTTAACATTATCCATTACATCTTTTTCTCTTCTAAAAATACAAATATGCTCAAAATGTTTTGATATTTGATACCCCTTTCGAGCGCTGCGCTATTTTTGTAATCTATTCCTCGAAGTTCCGAAGAATGAAAAACAATCAAAGTAATGGAAATGGAAACGGAAAAAACTGAAACATTTTTTTTTCAAAAACAGAGAAGAACCTTCTTTCTCAGCAGCGTAATAAGATAACCTGAGGATTCCCCGTCGATTCTAATCTCTTTTGTGATTTCTGCTGATGCTGCTGCTAAAAATTCTGTCTGCTGTTTTGTTTCCACTTCGGATTAATTTTTTTGGTGTCAATTCTGGCTTAACATTATCCATTACATCTTTTTCTCTTCTAAAAATACAAATATGCTCAAAATGTTTTGATATTTGATACCCTTTTCGAGCGCTGCGCTATTTTTGTAATCTATTCCTCCAAGTTCCGAAGAATGAAAAACAATCAAAGTAATGGAAATGGAAATGTAAAAAAAACTGAAACATTTTTTCCAAAAACAGAGAAGAACCTTCTTTCTCAGCAGCGTATTAAGATAATCTGAGGATTCCCCGTCGATTATAATCTCTTTTGTGATTTCTGCTGATGCTGCTGCTAAAAATTCTGTCTGCTGTTTTGTTTCCACTTCGGATTAATTTTTTTGGTGTCAAATTTAGAAACAAAAAGTCAAGGTAAAATGTAAAATACTAATTTTTTAGTGAGTGGAAGTGGTGTGGTGTGAGAAAAAAAAAAGAAACAGAAAAAGGTGAAATGGAGGAGATGCGACACTTTCCTCTTGTGTGTTTTGCTTTGACTTTGACTTGCGACCAAACGTAAACCCGCGTCGCGTCTTTTAACATGATTTCAGGTGTAGTGTAACGTAACGTAGGAAAGCTTTTTACAGGGCGGTCCATCCCTGTCCTACATTTAATGATCTGTCACTTTAGAAAAAATATAAAGCTTGTTCGCTCACTTCTCTCACTTTCAGCTCGCGTATTACTTTTGTCTTTGCCGGTCCCTTTCTTTCAGATGTAATCTTGTAAAGTAAATTCAAATTCATCCTTTTTCACTCCTGTCGTTGTGTGTGTCTCTCTTCTTTCTCCAGCAGCAACAGCAGCAGCAGCTCAGTTTTCATTATGCATCAAGCCTCATCCCATCATCCCATCTATCCCATGTGTGAGGGAGAGGGATTCCACCAATTTTTTAATTTAATCACGAGGGATACACGTCCTTTTATCTATCCATTTGCTGGTACATAATGTGAGAAGAGGAAAGGTGGATGAGCAAAAGAAGAAGAAGAAGAAAGAAACTTTATACGTATGCATATAATATGTAGGGAATGAGGACAGAAAGAGAGAGACTTACAGAAAAACGAGATGGATAGACAGGTACTACGAAAGGGTAAACACAATACTACTACTACGAGAAATCTAGGCATTTTGATTCCCAAAGAGAGAGAAAAGTTTTTTTCCCAGCAGCTCAGCTCGTCTCGTCCTCGTCGGTATAGCAAAAAGGATGATGATGATGGTAACAGGAAAGAGTGAGTGAGCGAGTGAATAAGTAAGCTTCAGCTAAATTTAGTAGATATGTAGAGGTAAGTAAGCAAGGGAAAGGAGGAAGGAAGGGAACAAGGTTGAAGGCTGCAGCAGT